>NMUG010005720.1:0-12974 GCA_002855965.1 Monotropa hypopitys | reverse complement strand
TCTCACCGTAAAGTGCCGCGCAATACCAAATTTTTTACATATATCGAAGAGTGGATCGGCTCTATACTCTCCTCCATTATCAGATCTGAGGCGCTTGATCTTTTGACCTGTCTGGGTTTCTATAAGAGTTTTCCACTTAATAAAAACATCAAACACCTCATCTTTATGTTTCATCATATAAATCCAAACACGGCGAGAATAATCATCAACAAAAGAAACAAAATAATATTTACCTCCGAGAGAAGCAACCCTAGCAGGCCCCCATACATCTGAATGTACGTAGTCAAGAGTACCCTTGGTACGGTGAATAGCAATGCCGAACTTGACTCTAGTCTGCTTCCCCAGAACACAATGCTCACAGAAATTCATCTTGCAAGTCTTGGCACCCTTTAGCAAATTCTGCTTCACTAGTCCCTGCATAGCCTTCTCGCCTGCATGACCAAGCCTCATGTGCCATAATCTGGTGGTATCAGATATTTCCTCCCCAATACTGCTGCAAATACTGGTTGCTCCACCCAAAACTGTACTCCCCTGAAGAAAATACAAGTTATTCTGCCAAATAACCTTCATCACAATCATAGCACCAGAAACAACCCTTAGAGCTCCACCTTTTATCGTAATCTGATAACCCTTGGAGTCTAAAGCACCCAATGATATAAGATTCTTCTTTAGGTCCGGCACATACCGAACATCAGATAAGACACGGATTATTCCATCATGTAGCTTCAAACTGATCTTCCCTACCCCGAGAGTTCTGCAAACAAAATCATTGCCCATAAAACAGCTCCACCATCAATTATATTAATGCTGGAAAACCAATCTTTGTTAGGACACATATGGTAGGTGCATCCCGAATCGAGAATCCACTGATCAGACTGACAAACTAGAGATGAACCCAATAATGCTAAATCAGAATCAGAATCATCCGACTGTACTATGCTGGCTTTGGAATCAGACTTGTCCTTTCTTTTGAGACAATCTTTCTTCCAATGCCCTTTCTGACGACAATAGGCACATTCGTCTTAACAACCCTTCCAGAACTAGAACTTCCTCTTCCCTTGGATTTGGAACGTCCCCTGTATTTACCACCCTGTTTCTTTTCAGACCTGCCTGTGACAGATAGTGCTTCGCTGGACGAGTCCCTGTTGGCTTGTTTATCTTTCTTCCGATACTCATTATTCATGAGTGCATTAGAGACATCATCATATTTAATTGTATCCTTCCAATACATCAGAGTTGTTGATAGATGATCATATTGATCAGGTAGGGAATTCAACAATAAAATAGCATTATCCTCATCGAGGATTTCAACATCCAAATTCTGCAAATCAGCAAGTATTTTGTTATAATCAGTAAGATGCTCCATCATAGTTGTACCTGGTCTGTAACTGAATTGGAAGAGCTTCTTCTTCAGATAAAGGCGATTCTCAATGCTCTTGGTCATGAACTTATCCTCGAGCTTTTTCCATAAATCTTTTGCCTTCGTTTCCCGCATAACAAAATATTTCTGATCCTTTGCGAGACACAGCCGTATGAAACCACAAGCCTGCCGATTGATGCGATCCCAGTCTTTGTCATTGATTTCATCAGGCTTGTCCTCCAAAGTAAAATCCAACTCATGTTGGATCAGAACATCACCTCACATTGCCACATGCCAAAATTGTTGGTGCCGTCAAATTTTTCCACGTCAAATTTGGCCGAAGAAATCACCGGCCTTGATGCACCAGGCCTGTAACCCGAACTTGATTGGGAGGAGGAGAAAGGATTCTCCAACTGATCTGATGTAGCTGATCAATCTTGGTTCTCTGAAACACGACCCGACATCATTCTTCAATATCAAAACAAAACAATCGCCGAAAGCAAACCCGAGATCTGAAACTTGGGCTCTGATACCAGTTTGTTGTGAAGAAGCGCGGATCGCAAACAAACACACCAATGCGCAATTGAATATGTAATGATATGAAGACGATAAATAGAACAGAAAAATAACCAGAACACAGAACACACAGATATAACGTGGTTCAGTATACAGTGTGCAATGTATACCTACATCCACGAGAAGCCAAACGGGAGGTGAATGTATTATCAACGGGGGAACAAATGCCTCGAAAGGCTACAGATCGATCACAACGGATCGTTACAATCAACTCAATCAAATAATCAAAGAACAGTACAATGGGCTGCAATATCCTCTGTGTCAAAAAAACAAAATCTGAATCACCTCAGAGAGAACCCGAAAGAGAGAACCCTTGCTTCAGCCATAACCCTTTTGTTTTTCTGTATCGCTACCTCTCAGCAACGAAGAAAACTTTTCCTTTTATACAAAATCAGCCGCAAACCCTATTCAAAACAGGAACCGCCATAGGTTCGCTTAAGCAAACATTAAACTTCGCTTGAGCGAAGAACCACACGCTTGAGCGAAAAAGGTTCGCTCAAGACCAGAGAGTTCAGCCTTGATTGAGAAGAGCAAGTCGCTCAAGCGGTGGAATTAAGCTTGAGCGAGACTTGAGCGAAATATATATGGGTTGAGTGAAACCTTAGTTTGAGCCGAATACTTCAATGTTCTATACAAAACCATCTCGAAGATCCTTGTTAACATAATTAGATCTCTCCTCTGTAAGCTTACAAGCCCATTTCAGTGCAGTTTTATTCCGGGTAGGTCCTCCTCGGATAACATTATTATTACGCAAGAAATCCTCCATATCCTTAGGCATATAAAAGGTGAAAAGGGAGGTAAGATTTTTAAAATTGATCTTGACAAGGTCTATGATAGACTTTCTTCGTATTTCATCAGCGACACCTTGCATTTCTATAAATTCAGTGACAAACTGATTTCCATGATAATCGAGTGTGTCACTTCTGCCTTCTTATCTATCATGTGGAATGGAGAACCCCTAGAGGAATTTAAACCTTCTAGAGGGTTGCGTCAAGGGGACCCTCTTTCTATGTATGGAGAGACTATCCAACCTCATCCTTAACAAGGTTGATGAGGGTGAGTGGAAGGACATCAAGGTTGCCAAAAACACTAATCCCCTCACCCACATTGTGACACCCCAGTCTATGGTGTCAACTGGAGTCCCAGAGAGGACATTTGGATCAGTGGACAAGTCTCACATCGCTTGGTAAATTTAAGTTGTGTGTGTGATAAATAATAGATCATGAACATACCTTGCACAAGGCCTTTTAAAGTCGTGCGGGCGTCAAATCCCATTGGAACATTCCAGTTAAGCGTGATCGTCCTGAATTAGTCCAAGGATGGGTGACCCCTTGGGAAGTCCACTAGGACTTGGCAGCCAAAGCGAACAATATTGTGCAGGGCGGGGGTGGGTCATTACTTATGGTATCAGAGCATGCACCAACCGAAAATGTGGGACCGGAGGAGAATCTTGATCCCATACGAGGACGTGTGATCCAAGTGAGGGAGATTGTGACACCCCAGTCTAAGGTGTCAACTGGAGTCCCAGAGGGAACATTCGGGTCAGTGGACAAGTCTCACATCGCTTGGTGAATGTAAGTTGTGTGTGCTATAAATAATAGATCACGAACCTATCTTGCATAAGACCTTTTAAAGCTGTGTTGGCGTCAAAGCACATTGGAACATCCCAGTTAAGCTTGCTCGTCCTGGATTTGTCCAAGGATGGATGACCCCCTAGGAAGTCCACTGGAACTTGGCGGCCAAAGCGAACAATATTGTGCAGGGCGGGGTGAGTCATTACACATATGTTCTTTGCTGATGATCTAATCCTCTTTGGCTTAGATAGCCTCAATACCTGTAATACTATGATGAATGTTCTCAACAACTTTTGTAACCAATCTGGGATTTTAGTCAACACCAACAAATCCAAACTCTTCTTTTTTAAGAATGTTCATAGAAGCAGGGCTAAGAAGCTTAGTGCTCAGTCCAATATAGCCCTTTTCAAAGATTTGGGTAAATATCTTGGAGTTCCCCTGCTCCATGGTAGAGTTTCTAAGAATCATTTCAATGTTCTAATTGAGAAAGTCCAGAAGAAGCTCACTGAATGGAGCAAAAACTCTATATCTCTAGCTGGTAGTGCCACCCTTATTCAGCATGTTACTACTGTCATGCCAAGTTATCTAATACAAACTATGGTTTTACCCAATTTTGTTTGTGAGTCCCTTGATAGATGTAATCACAACTTCCTTTGGGGTGACTCTACGAATAAGAACAAAATCCATCTTATGAATTGGGATATGGTTTGCAGGGGAATAGATAAAGGGGTCTTGGCCTCAAATTAGCCAAGACACATAACCTTGCTCTTATATCCAAACTTGGTTGGTACCTCTACACTAAAGAAGATAGCATGTGGGTGGACTTGATTAGAGCCAAATATCTTAAAATCATTCTGCGGAGGGATGGCCCAAGAAACAATCAACTTCCCACACTTGGAGAAGCATCATTTTGACCAAACAATTGATCCTTAAGGGCACCAAATGGTCCATTGGGGATGGCAGTAGGGTTAATTTGTGGAATGAGGCCCCATTTCTAGTAAATTCCCAGGAACCCACACTAGACCCAGAAGTAAAGTAAAAAACATTATAGATATCAGTAATAATTGGTTATAATTGATATTAGTGTTGTGAGGTCCATTCGAAGTATCCAAATTGTAGGAAGTTGGAAAGGCCATGATCATCCTATTTGGACTCTTTCAGGTAATGGTATCTTTTCTACCTCTAGTGCTTATAATTATTGTTGGGGGGACTCTGAGGCTGTGGGATGGACTTGAATATGGAAACTGAAATGCCGGGCTAAACTCAAAATTTTTGTTTGGCTTATTTGTTACAAGAAATTGCCTACTAACTCCGTTAGAGGGATGGAGAGGGATGATACTATCGACGATCTATCCCAGATGCAACATTGGGGAAGAGAACATCCAACATCTCTTCCATTAATGTGTTAAATATATGAAGATGTGGTCCCTGATTCGAGGAAGCCATTGGCTGAGAAGGAACTGGGACATCTCGATTCAGGAATGGATCGTGAGGAACTTAAAATCTACTTCAAACCCTGGTATAGGAAGAGATGTTCCTTGGAGTATTTGGCAAATATGGAAGACCGGGAATAAAACATATTTTGAGAATATGGATACTTGCCTGGTGATTACTGTCAAGGTCAGCTCTTTCTATGCTAAGGAGATCTACAAGGCCTTTGATTGCATCTCAGCTAAATGGCTTCCCTGTGCTGATAGTTCTAATAGGCATCCTCCTCTTTCAAGATTAAAACTTAACACTAATAGCAATTGGAATGCTATTACTAAGAAAGTAGGACGTGGGGGCTTGTTTAGGGATGGAAGTGGCGAGTGAATCCTCGGATTCTATGGAAAGCTCAATTGGGAAATTAGCCTAGCGATGGAGCTGTGGGCGATCTACAGTGGGTCAGGATTGTTTATGAGAAGAATGTGCATGGAGTATTGATTGAGATAGACAGCATTCAAGTTATTCTGTTGTTGAAAGCGGACACTGATGCCAGTCATCCGCACTTCTACGTTATCAAAGAAAACAAGGTTTTGATAGCCCGTATTGAAGCCACTTTCTCCCACATCCCTAGGTGTGCCAATGAATGTGTTGATCATCTCGCAAAGGTTGGAGCGGAGAGGGAAGAGCAGCTGGTTGTCACGGACATTATGCCCATTTCTCTCAGGGAATTCTATATTCGATCGTCTCAGGATCTCGTTTGTTTTAGACTAAGTTGTCTTCGTTCTTTTGTGGTTTTGTAGTTTGTGTGCTCTGTCTGTTGTTTCTCGATTGTTTTAATGGATTCTGGTCGACCAAAAAATGTTAGAAAATTTCATAGGGAAAATCATATCTCGCTACATCAACAAAAAAATCGATCGGAAAAAGTTCTACGATTGAAAAACTCGATGAAATAATTCTCAAGAATCAATGTATACTACTATGTGAGGGTAAAAATTAGGATTGATATTACCTCCATAAATATCCTGCTTTTCTGGGATTGACTGTTTTTTTTGGAGTAACTGGACCTAGATTTCAAAATCCTTTTAAATTAAATTCCAAATTTGAGACATGTTCCTTTAAAATCTAAACCCCCTCTTTGACCGGCTAATAGACCTCGTTTGAGGCTCGTTGATTGGTATCGAAGAGGGAAGACGATTTTGGAATTCTCTTAGTGCTTCTTCATTATTCCCTTTGGTCCCGAGGCATGTCGGGTTGGTTTGGAGACCCTTTCAAGACTACTTATTTCATACTGGTGCAGTTGCACCGGTGCAGAGGATCAGTTCATCAGTGCAGAGTGACCTTAAGTGCCACTGTTCAAATTCTGGAACAGTTGCACCGGTGCAGATGAAGGGTGCACCGGTGCAGAATGGTTCAGAGTGCTACTGTTCTGGTTTTGGAACAGTTGCACCGGTGCAGATGAGAGGTGCACCGGTGCAGGGAAGCCTAGAATGTTACTGCTGGTCTAGGTGCAAGTTTGCACCGGTGCAGGTCAGAATTGCACCAGTGCAAAGACTCACTGTCTTGTCCGAATTAAGTTTGCATCGGTGCAAAGGGGTCTTGCACCGGTGCAGGAACCTTCTACTGGTTTTTGGTGCATGTTTGCACCGGTGTAGAAAAGGGTTGCACCGGTGCACAGTGCACAGATTCTGGATCATTAAGGGCATTTTGGTCTTTTTAGATTGGGGGCTATATATATCTTTGTTGGAACGATTTGGGGTCATCCCCTCCAGATTTATGCCTAGCTCTCTCTCTCTACCTCCATTGCTCTTGTGCTCTCCCTTCTCTCTTCGATTCGATGTCCGATTAAGCTCCGGTTGGTGATTCGCGAAGGAGAAACGTTGCTCTATGCAACGTGGGCTTTCCGGAAACCCAACTTTCGTCGTCATCCGCCAAGATTTCAGGTAAGCCTATTTTTCTAAAGTGGGTTTCTTGCGTTGTGCGTTTAGGATTCGTCGATGTACTCATCGTTGCCGTCATTTTGATGTATATAGGTTCGCAAGCCCGGATTGCGGCGACGACTTTTCCGGCGAGCACTCCGGTGGGTAAATTCATGATCATCATCAAGCTTGTACATGTGTGTGCATTTAGTTTCCATGTTTGTTCCTTAAGTTAGAAATGGTTCCCCTTATATCGTCCTTACGGTTAAATAAAATCTCCCTTGGTAGAATTATGCAAATTTTGGGTCGATAGGTATCGATGGTCAAATAAATAATGTTGGGAGTATTGATTTGTGGATACGCGACTAGTTAGCCACCCGTAAATTCATAGACGCCACATGTTCGATTAAAGTCCCGAGTGAGCCTTGAATGATCCATGGGAGAGAAAATGGTCGTGGGATATCCGTGAGGCAAATTTGAGTATACGATTGGTTGAGAGGTGTTGAAAATGGAAATGAACAAACTAGTGAGATTATGTGGAACTTTGTGAGATAAAACGTGGTGTTTTACCTTGGTGCGGTCGTAGTTGTCATTGCGGTGGTTGTATGGTTTGTATGACTTTCCTTGGTAAGGGCGTAGTAACCTTCGGGAACATGATCTAACCTTGGGCTTGCTTTACCGGAATGATTGAAATGATGTTGGATTCACCCAAACTTAAAACGAATGGAATGAACGCAATGTACAACCAATACGGGGATGGATCCTACGAGGACCACCTTTGGATAATCTTGAATCATCAATGTGAGCATAACCAAATGGAACACCAAGAATGATACCAATGATAAAATGTTACGGCTGGCGTACGAGGATCCATCTCGGGTGTGGGAGGTCTTTGCCCCAACCCCTATACTTTACTGTTTTCTTTGGTTTCTTGGAAACTAACGGGACTGGGAGGTTACATGCCCCAGGGCTCCAGTTGAGATGGAATCCATCCGGGTTAGGAGGGTTTGCCCTATCCCGCGGTACTGCATATCTTTGGGGACTGATATTGGATATTTGATACAGGGTCCCTTGGCTTGTGGAACCTGGGATGGTCGCTCCATCCACGGCATTGTGCACAATGGGGGCAACGTGAGCCCTCCCAACATTATTTGGGAATGACTAGATAGGATTGGTTAGTGGGTAGACGTGCCGCTAATCAAGCCTTACCCCATCCACCTTTCAAACATTGAACGCTCGCTCGAGAGTGAAACGCCTCGTTCAGGGGCTTATAGCATAATGAAAACAAAATGGAACGCCTTATTCAAGGGTTCAACAACATCAAAGGAATTCAATGATAGAACGTGTTTGTGGATTTGAGAAAAATACTATACGGATTAAGCGCCTCGTCTAGGAGTCTTGGGATCTAAATGAATGACGTGAAACGCCTTGTCTAGGACTTCCTCTATGCGGTACATTACTTGGAGTGAAAGACGTACAAAGTCAACAATTGGTTAATGATAGGAATGGAACACTTGAATAAATGGTTAGTGGACTCTTGCTTAACTGACCCGTGAGTACGTACACCCTTATATATATATATATATATATATATATATCACACGTTTGCGGACTCTTGCCTGGCAGTCTATTGGGTACCTTACCTAGTTAGATTGTAGACCTCTTTCCCTTAGCAGAGAGCGGGTTGTGACGACTTGTGAGTGAGTTGGATTAGCCTTTAGTCTTGACACCTTTACTTCCCTTTCACTTGAGGAGGTAGTAGACGGACTTGTAGTCCGGTCACCTTTACTACTTTGTGTTTCTCTCTCTTTTCCTTCTCTACTACCTTACTACTTGAATTTCTCCTCACAGCTTTACTACTATTGTTGCCACTACTGTTACTCTTACACTTGACAGTTTCTACTTGTGCTGACCCCTCCTAGGCATGCACCTCCCGTGCATGTTTGGTAGTGGTCAGGAGTTTATCTACTGAGCCATGGTATGCTCAGACCTTCATGGTCCCCCCCACATGTTGTTGCAGAGACGTGTTGAGATTGTTGAGCTTGGAGATTCGTCAGCTTCTGGGTTATCAGGGATCGTTGCAGCAGGTTTCACTTGGTACTTTTGTTGACTCCCGAGGGTGGGATGTACCCTCACTCTCCTTTCTGTTCAGTACAGTTGTAGCCATTTGGCATTTGTTCTAGCTTCCGCTTTTCTATTTATATTGTATCATTTGTGTCTGGAAATATAATGAGAACAGAATGGAATGTGTAGATACTACAAGTAATGTTTCCCCTGCTTTTATTTAAATTGTTTTTTAAAAAAAATGGTTTGAAAATCCGGGGCGTGACAACTTTGTATCAAAGCTTTCGGTTCGAACACCTTGGAACCGTGGGGAGACACCTAGTCTCCATGGGTTCTCTTGGTCATTGCATTGTTCTTAGGTCATGTCTGTGTACCTGATGTGCTCTATCGCATCATGACCTTGTGTCTTTGAGGTATCCTATTTGTTGGTCTCCTTTCTCAATGTTGACTTTATCCACTCTTTGGAAGTTGAATATTGATCTCTTGCAGTGAACCTAGTCGCCTTGCGGTGTTTAGGTATTCTTGTGTCCTCGTCCCTAGTGTTTATGATGGATCTTTAATGGTTATTAGTTGGTCTTGAGCTCCTTGGTTTCACTAAAATTGAGATTTGTGGAAGTGTTGAGGTTGATATGGTGGTTATTCCTTGTCTTGCCATTAGTAAGGTGGAACTTGGGTCTTGTTGACACTTTGTCCTAGGATTTTGGGTAACTTCGGTGTTGGATTGGTTGTGAGTAATACCCTTGTGGCCCTTTTAGTCTCATAGTCCGTTGTCTCTCCATATTGAGGCATTACCACTTGTATAGTTGTTGATAAGGCGAGCCCTATAGTTCTTCCTAGTAGATATTTCTTTTATTCGAATAGGAATTTTGCGGCCTTGTCGAGATTTTTAGTATCCTTCTTTAAAGGGTATGACCGTTGGTCATATTTCGTCGCGAATTTAAATTAGTTGCGCTTGTTTTAGATTTTGTGGGTTTCGCAATGCGGTTGTCAGTTAGTCTGCGTTACGGGTGATGTTGTTGGGTTCGTATAGATTACTTAGGATCGTTGCGTGCTATTTCGCGGGTCAAAGTAAAACTTGTAAAATGCTCTTCCTTTACCCAATATCGTATTCTTCTTGGGTGCCTTTTGTGAGTTATTCACTCTTTGCCTATCTTCTTGTATGACCATTGCTGAAGACTAAAATCTTCTCCTTATAAGGTACCAAGATGGATGCTAGTCGTGCTTTGCATGCATTGAAAGAGTTCCTTCTCATGAATCCTCCCCAGTTCGATGGAGAGGGTTGATTAGCTCCGAATATGGTAACATATTCGAGCTAATTTCGATCCTTTACTTTGTACTTGCGATATTAATTGATTGTTTACGAGATATAATATGCTTGCGCTTAGTTCATGTTATTACAGGAATACAAGTAAAAAGGGTGCGAATTGATGGCAAAACTTCCACCAACATCTTCCGAGTTTCCCTCCTATGCGTGATGACCATTACCGGAAGAGTGGAAGATAATTGCAACCCGGGAACTCTTGGAGATGTCCTGCAACCAAGCTTCTGCAGAATTCCAGACACCTGCACCGGTGCACATCAGCCCTGCACCGGTGCACATCAGCCCTGCACCGGTGCAACATTGATCAGAATACAGCAGAAAGAGTTTGCACCGATGCATATCAGTACTGCACCGGTGCAGAGTTTAAGCAGAATCATTTGACAGAGTTTGCACCGGTGCACAAGAACCCTGCACCGATGCAGCTGTAGCTAAAATCCAACAGTGGCCAATCTTCTGAGTTTACACCGGTGCACAAGACCCCTGCACCGATGCAGGGAAGTCCAGATTCCAGCAGTAAGGTCTACTAAGAGTTTGCACCAGTACAACCCTACCCCTGCACCGATGCACCTGTTTACTGATGCCGAACATTTGCACTTTGCACCGGTGCAGCATCACTTTGCACCGGTGTAGACAGACAGCAGACCAAAATTCCTGACAGCTTTGTGTTTTGTGCCAGGGGTTCCCAATGCACCATGTGCACGATCTTTAGGGTATTTGGTCCATCTTGCAGGCCAAAAAGGGATATTATTCTTGGATGTATTATGTGGGAATGGGGAGAATAGTTTTAATTAGTCTTGGAAGGAAAGAACTCTCATACACAATACCTTAGCTCTCTCTCTCTCTAGTTCATAATTTTTCCAGCTTTGCTCTCTAGTTTGAAGACTCTTTTCTGGGCAGGTTTTCTCTTTGCAATTCTTGCCACTAATTTGGTATGTTGTAAGTGCTACAAGTAAGTTGTAATCTTAGTCTTAAACTTTGTTATTTGTACTCTTGTTCTTAAATGAAGAATCTCTTTTCTAGAATGTCTTTCTTTTCTAGTATGACAACTAGTGAGTAGTCTCATAGGAGTAGTCTAGGTTTGGGTTCTATGGTTTGGGCTTACATTTCTATCATGTTTGGTAGTTGAAGTTTAGTTGTAATTGTAGGGTTTCTCCTAGTTTTGGTCAAGGTAAAGAAGTGTTATCTTCTTTATGGTTTGTGGACAATAATCTTGTCACAAGTCATCTTTGAAGCGATGTCCTTCTTTGGGCTTGATAAAATGAATCATGAGAGAAATGTACACTTATGACTATCTTTACTTCCCGTGTTTATGTGGAGATTTGCTAGCCTATGACCATAGATACCCAAGCCCAAGACTAATCTTCCATTGTTATTTAGAACTTCATCATTTAATACCGTAAGTGAAATCGACAATACACTCTCATCAAATTTCAGTTGGCTACTTATAGCCTTAAAACAATTAAAATCTCAAAAAGAAGTCATTTCAAGCATTAAGCATTACCTCCCCGTGGAATCGACCTCGGACTTCCCGAGTATTATGCTACGCATATTCTAGCCCTACGCTTCGGGTTGCCTCTTTATCATAATACACATTAAAGGCGTAAGCAATGGTGACCCTTCTGAAGCAAATCATTGGCTCGCAAGCATCTGCCAGATCCTTAATGCTTTAGGTATTGTCGAGGGCCCTGTCCAAGTGGCCCTAGTGGCATATCAGTTTGTTGGAAAGGCCAATGAATGGTGGAACTCAGTGATGATGAATCATTAATTGTCTAGTGCATCTCCTTTTGAGAGTCTATCTTGGGAGCAGTTTGAATCTATGTTTGATGAGCAGTACCTTCCTGGTTCCATTCGCGAGCAGTTGAAATTGCAGTTCGAGTGTCTGATTCAAGGGGACATGCTGGTGTCCCAATATGCTGTGAAGTTCCAAGCCTTGTCCCGTTTTGCAACAGAAGGGTTTGTTCGGAAGACTGCAAGTGTCGAATGTTTGAGAAGGGTCTGCGTTGCCCGATTCGACAGATTGTGGCGAAACAGCAGATTCAGGATTTCATTGTTTTGTTGGAGCGTGCTAGAGCGGTAGAGTTTTGCCTTGAAGAAGCAGCTCGGGTGCCTTTGGGGGTGCCACATCAACTTCCTGTTAGTGTACGCTCTTTCACGTCCGGGAATTCTAGCAAGAAGCGAGGCCAAGCCCAGTCTACACCTCTGTATAATCATCTTGGCGTGGGTTCTTCTTCCTCCTCGTGTTATCAGGCAGACGTCGTCTTTAAACCTTAGGTTGTGTGCCATAGATGTTATCAATAGGGTCATATCCGTGCTCAGTGCACTGCTCAGTTCTCCTCTTCCTGGTTCATATGCGGGAAGGCAGACCACAGGGCTAGAAGGTGTCCACACGGAGCTAGTACTAGTGGAAGACCGGGTCCATGATCGGTTCCCACTCTTGATTGTCATCTCCCTCTGACGCAGAACGCAGCGGAATGGAAACGGATTAGTGAAGGCCGGTTCAGGGAAACTGAAACCGAGGTGATTGACGGACGGATTTTGAATGAAATCCGGTAGAAGCGGACAGATTAACACCGTAATCTGTAAGAGAATGAACGAACTAACACCGTAGCTCGGTAGAAGTGCTAGGAATCCACCTAACAAATCAGGAGTCCACCTGGAGAACCTGAGAGAGAAACGACTCTGCTCGGAAAATGGGTTTTCAAATTATCAAAAAAGGTGTTTGTATCTTTACATCGTTT
>NMUG010005719.1:0-12976 GCA_002855965.1 Monotropa hypopitys | reverse complement strand
CTTGATTAAAATAAAGATTTGAACATTGAAACCATAATTTCAAGGAATTAGAAAATCATTTTATAAATACTATATTTGTGTAAATAATGCACCATCAAAACTTAGGGTCAACAGATACAACAATCATATATGCATTTTGATATAAAGGTAAAGCAACAGAAAACAAGTAACTCAAGTAAACTAAGAGGTTATGTCTCTCCCCATTATCATGAATCATGTAATTGTCCATATGTGCATATTATTCGTACCCATAGTACCTTTCTCTTTTAATTAGATTGATATGTCAATTCTCTTCTCATAAATTCTTTAACATTAAGCAAGGGCGCCACACTTGCTAAGGGCGAATAAATCAAGCCCAACCCCTATTCCCGACTTAATAGCTTATCAAAAGCATGCCCATGGTTATTCCATCTGGCCTAACAACTCATTTGGAGCATGCCCAAAATATTTCAATGTTATCACCTCTATTTTCGGCCTAACAGCTCTTTGGAGCATGCCCAAGGTGTCATCACATTTTCTTATTTAATTTACATTACCCCTACTCAGCCTAACAACTTATTTGAGCATGCCCCGAGGTTGTTCCACTTTACGTTCTTTACCAATTCATAAGTTATTTCTATGTGATAGCAATGTACAAGTTGCCACTATCTCAATCATGTATTCATAATATAACCACATGCCACATGGATCAATCATCATACTTACTTTACATTTATACTTGCATGCAAACAACCAAATCAAGTAACTAAGCATGCACACTTAACTTTCACATTTCAAGCAAACATGCCTTCATACAATTTGTGCTATCAATCAAAGATAACCCAACTACAAAATCAAAGTACATGTATAGAAAGGCATCTACACACTCACCAATTATGTGGACTTCCGAAAACGAATCTACTAAATCGCCTTAGAGGATTATGGGTTGTCCCCTGTTATGATATTACAAGAGCATATAAGTAACCTCTCATAAGTACCAAGTATTAATTAAGTACTTCAACATTGATTCACAACCTCTTAAAACTTCCATAACCTCTCAACTCCTTTTTAAACAGAGTCTTTAATTAGTTTAGGACATCCCTCTAAGCAACCCCAACCTTTTGCCTAACTTTTCCCCTAATCGGTACTGGACCGGTACGGAACCGGTACGGAACTGGTATATCGGCCGGCATACTGGCCGGCATGCCGTTTAGTGCAAATTTTCCTCTTATATCAAATGCCAAACCTACTGTCCAATTTTGGACAAATCCGGTATTGGAGTGGTATGCAGCCCGGTATACCGGCTGGTATACCGGTGTACATACCGGTTGGTGCGCAGGAATAGTGCTGCTGTAAAACAGTAGTTCTAATTTCGAAATTCTACCAAAAATCATCCGAAAATCAACTCAAAACTTCAAAATCTGTAAAACCAAGTGCCCTAAAATGTAGTACACATCTATACTCTCCTTATACTTCAATATAGACCTCAAAATCTAACCATTGCTTCTTAATTCAAGGATTTCCAAGTAGATCTAGAAAATTTCTACATAAAAATGAATTCGATTAAAATCCTTAATCCAGCCCTAATTATGGATGAAATCAATTAATAAATTACATGAGAATGATTGAACTTACATGAGGATTAAGTTTGGCGAAGACTTCCTCTCCACATTCCCACTCTAGATCACCCTTCTCTTGCAAAACCCTAGCCCCTTCTTCTTCTTCCCTCCTAATCACATCTCAAAGCATATTACACTTAGACTAATTAGGATTATCATTTTCCTTAACCCTAACCAGATTTTAGAAGCAAAATACCTATTTGCCCTCTTGATTAAATCCTATTTACCCTTGCCTACCCGTCTCTTGACTATTTATGCTTAGAGTATTTTATATACACTATATCTATATAAAAACTCTTATTTATTAATTAAAACCCCTTTATAACATAATAAATTTCTATTTCCTTTTCTCCTTTCTTTTATTAATATTTATTAATCGATTTAATATATAATAGAATTGGTTCGGGTGTGACACTAAGACTACTCACCTGATATCAAAACATCTTAAAAGCTTGATTATCCTTTTGCCGAGCTACGGATAAAAATGACTTCTCCAATCCTAGTAAACATCGAACGCAATTATGATTTATTGCCTAAAACTATTTTATAATTTCTCTCCATAATTCTTTATTGTTATTTCTTCAATTTATAAATTTATTTGATATTTTTCCATAAAAATATTTCCAACAGCAGCACTGGTTATTGGTAGCCCAGAATTCTGGGTTACCAGTAATCCAGACAATCTCCCAAATACCACAATCCATGATACCGATTCTACCAAATCCAGGATACCGATTTTTGAAAATTATCAAATACCGATATCCTGAACAACTATGATACTGATTTCATACATGAACCTGATGTAAGACAACATCTACACCACAACCGCGCAGCCGAACACAACCACAGATCGGACCCCAACCGTACTCTAGACTACATCCGCATTGCCCTTCATACAACCGCACAGCTCACACCTATACCTTTTGACGAGTTGCTCACATTTGTACCTGTAGCTGATCTGCCAATAGTAGCCGAACTGCCACCATTGTCGAACTTCCCACAAGACCTTCATCCAAACTCGACCAGTTCAGCCTGTCTAGACAGCCTGACCAACTCAGTCTATTCATCCACATCAGCACGACCTCAACAGCTACACCCCAACTCGGCCACATTCATGCAGCCCTATTGGAACGAGACAACAAGGGGACCACTGAGCATTCTCTGACACATCTGTTATACCTTTTTCAGATTCTGTTAAAATAGTACATTTTGTAATCATCAGTTAGGTTTTTTTTCTGTATTTTACCCTCATTATTTTTAGGGTTTAGTGTATTCCCTAGGAGGCTATATAAGCCTTGCGATGTACACATTTTGAAAAAAATAACTTTTGCAAAAAGTATACAACTCCTCATCCGAATAGAGAGCTTGCCTCCCTTCCTTCTCAAGTGGATTCCTGAATTTGCAGGTGGATTCATGTTGGCTTGGTGGATTCTGAGCACTTCTACTGGATTGCGGCGTTAATCCATCTCATTACTTTTCATTTCTGCTTATCTAGAATCGTCTCCACCCCTTTCCCCATCTCACATTGCGTGAGTTGGTATCTGAGCCAGGTTCCAATGAACGGTGCTCTTGAAGAACGATCAGTAATAATGGGTGACTTGAGGATTGTCCAACAGGAGATGCGTGAACTACACAAACTTGTTGAATGCCTCCCCGACGAGTTTGCTCGTGTTCAGGTCCGTCAAGAACATGCCCATGTTTTCCCTAAACCCGTGGGCCAGAATGGTGCACAAGATGGATTTTCTCGAAGGATTCAACCTCAACGTCCGTTGCCTAAACCCTTATCAGATTCAGACAGTGACGCTGATGAACGAGTTCTTCATTTAGGCAACCAAGTGAGACCCAATGAAAACAGAGACTACAGAATGAAGGTGGAGTTACCTTCCTTTGATGGATATCTGGATGTTGAAGTATTTCTAGACTTGATTTCAGAGGTAGAATGTTTCTTTGACTACATGAACATTGAAGAGGAGAGAAAGGTCAAGTTTGTGGCCTATCGGTTGAAGAATGGAGCATCTGCCTAGTAGGACCAGTTGCAAACATCCAAGGCATGATATAACAAGAATCATATCCGTTCATGGCCCAGGATGAAGAAGCTGATGAAATAAAGATTCTTACCGGCTAACTATGACTAGTTGTTCCAATAGTGTCATAATTGTCGGTAGGGGAACATGTCAGTCAGAGCCTACACCGAGGAGTTCTACATGTCTTATCGTAACATCCTGGTAGAAACCGATAATCAACAAGTTGCTAGGTTCAACAATGGCCTATACATGCCTATTCAAGATAGGGTTATGTTGCAGACAACATTCACCCTAAATGAAGCTATTGAGCTTGCCCCATGGGTTGAAGCCAAGATAGACAGGCTCAGCACGAGACCTTAGAAGTTCAGCCGAGCTGCCAGTGGGGGACAACCAACAGGAAAAAGAAAAGAGCTGCCAGCCCAGATGGGAAGACATGTGTCTGGCAGCACAGTAAATGCAGGAAGCCCAGTACTAACCCGCCAGCGCGGCAAACACTAAACAGGTTGCAAGACCCCAGAGGGCTACCCCAACACCCTACATCCCATCCACACAGTCCATCAAATGTTACAGATGTGGGGATCCATGCCATCATTCCAACATCTGCCCTAATCGATGAGTTTCCAACCTTGCTTGTCAAGGAGATGAAGAGGAAGAACAAGTGGAAGAACAGTTTCTTGATTTTGAAGATGAAAAAGTAGTGGAAGCTGATGAAGAAGTTGTCCTAGTTATTTGGAGGTTGTTGTATTCTCCAAAGTTGGAAACAGAGACTCAACGACACAATATTTTCCGTACACGTTGCTCGATAGGCCAGAGAGTGTGCGAGCTGATCATAGATGGAGGCAGCACAGACAACATCATTTCCCATACTATGGCGGACAAGCTTTAACTAAAAATAGAGCCTCATCCCAACCCGTACAAGATTGGATGGATTAACGACATGGGAGAAGTAAAGGTAAGTGAACGATGCACAATCCAATTTTCTATTGGTCAGAAGTACAAAGATGAAGTGATTTGTGATGTCGTGGACATGTCGGCATGCCATATGCTTTTGGGCCGCCCATGGTAGTTTGATGTTGGGTCAACTCACAATGTCCGACTCAATACTTATACTTTTATGCACCATGGAACCAAAATTACCTTAGTCCCTATGGTAGGAGGTCAGAAGCCCAAGGAGGTCAGACCGACCAACAAGACCTTGCTAGTTGTGTCTGACTTGGGAAAAGACGAGCTAGAGACATAAAAGTTCATGTTCTGGTAGTTAAGGGAGAAGGACCTCAGCCGACTAGTGTGCTAGATGAGCTGAAGCCCTTTATAGAGGAGTTCGGATCCATCATGACCGATGAGTTGCCAGATGGATTGTCCCCAGCACGGGACATATAGCACCAGATTGATCTCGTCCCAAGAGCTCATCTGCCCAATCTCTCGTACTACTGAATGAGACCAACTGAACATGTCGTACTATAGGATCAAATCAATGAACTATTGAAGAAGGGATTTCTCGAAGAAAGCTTGAGTCCATGTGTAGTCCCCGCACTCCTAACTCCAAAGAAGGATGAAAGTTAGAGGATGTGTGTGTTAATAGCTAAGCTGTGAACAAAATAACTGTCAAGTATCGTTTCCCAATCCCCAGACTGGAAGACATGTTGGACCAGTTGGCAGGAGCAGCCATCTTCTCCAAGTTAGATCTCAAAAGTGGCTATCATCAGATCAGAATCCGCCCAGGAGATGAGTGGAAGAGTAGTGAATGATATTGTGGCTTCATCCGGCCAGTGACATGTTGAAGATAGGTTGCGATCTCAGTGACATGTTGGAAATGAACTTATAAGCGAAAGCTATTTTGAAAGGGGCATGAGATGCTCAAACTCTTTGAAAAGGGACTGTGGGTCCAAACTATACTTATTTATGAGAAATGCATGTGGTGCAAAGTTTTGGAAAGAAAGGGGACTTGAGGGTCTATGTTTTAGAAAGTGTTTTATTCCATGACTTGTTTAAGTCATTTGTATGAGATGCATCTTTCCATTACTTGTTGTTTTTCAAAGTATTTTACTTATGCTTACCTTGCATTGGAAATGGAAATATATTATTCACACTCTATTTTCCTTGTGTTTTTGGATAATTGGAAAGCAGGTTATGGCAATTAGCGGTCTAGTACAAGGCTTGGGAGTTGGTGGTGAGTTGAAGAAATGGTGCTTGTCTTGGAAGCATGTCTACTTACTTTATGTTGTTTAGGTCATGTAGTGACTTGGAAAGATTATTTAACGAACTCATGTTTAGAAATGTTTGGGATTTAGACTTGTAAGTCCATGTTTAGTCTATCTTATGTTGGTACTCAAATAATGGTGTAATCATTGTCTTAGTTTGTTAGAGTGATGTTTTACTTGGGTTTTATTTAGAGTTCAATTAAAGAAAAAAAATTTATTCCGCATTTCCTTTTATGGTTTATTAGTGAGGGATGTTATAACTGGTGATTTGAGCAAAGGAGTGATGATGCTTGTTACTGTGGTTCTATCAGTCAATTTAGATTTGGCTAGCATGTCGTTCAAGGGGGGTTCAAGGGGGGCTGAGCATCAGTGCATTTTAGGCTGGCATGTGGGTTTTATAAATTTGGTGTGCAACAATTAGTGTCACTTGGTTGGGATAGGACTGGTAAGCTGGTGGTCGAGGATCAATGGGGACATCCTTGCAAAGATGACAATGGGCAGAATCTGAAGGAAATTTCTTCCTGGCAGAATCTATTAAAGAATGTTCCGTCAGCTTGGTCGATGATGGAGTGGCCGCAGTTTGCGAGTTTGGTATGGGCTTCGGGATATGAGTCAGAGGTATCCTCTTATCCAGGTCTTCACAACAGGTCTCTGTTTTGTCTCTTGTGGCCTGGAGTAGGTTTTCACTATATAAAGGTAAGACCTTTGAGGAAGGGCTTGGGTGGCGTGCGGCTCGTCATTTGTTGTGGGGACCCTATCTCCGACCTCCAGGCATTGTGGGAATGTTGCATTTTTATTGTTTCTGGTGGAAGTGGTTTGTTCTGGTGGAATGCTATATAGGGCATTGTTTCCTTTCGATATCAGTTGTGCTTTAGTTTTATATCTGTGTGTGGTTTGTTCTTGTGAGGGGTGTGATGCGAGTTTCTTCTTGCTGATGTATAGTTGCCATGTTGTCTATGGATTGTCATATTCTGGCCCAGTGGTTTGAGGATGGATCGAATGATGGGCTGGGGTGTTGAGCAGTTTCAATTTACAGGTTCCTACACAAGCTAACTGGGCGATTATAGGGTTTTATTAGCGGAGTTTATTTGCAGTGTTGCTGGGTTTCTGCTGTAGCAGTAGTAGTGAGGGGATGTAGTGGGTGCTGGTGTTTTGCAAGCTCCAGGTGTTCAATAGCCAATTGTACATCTCGACTAGTTTTTTGGTCATGATGAGAGTTACCTACTGGTTTTTGGGTGCTTGTTGATCCATGATTCTGTTATTGCAGAGTATGCATGTCAATGAGGTTGGGATGGTCGTCTTCAGTTGTGGGGTTTCCTCTTTGTTGTTGTTATTTCTCTTCTTTAGCGTCTAGTTTGCACTGGTCTCAACTGAGTAGGCTTGTGTAACGATGTTAGCTGTATTTCTTGCTTTTGAGATTAATTCAATTACACTTATAAAAAAAACTTACCTTACTCAAAGAATTTTGGATACTTTCAGCGTATGTCATCCTCCTTTTTGCACGTGGCCTCATTTCCTGACTAGTTCTCCAACCAAACTTTGACTAAAGGAATGACTTTGTTCCGGAGCTTCTTCTCTTGTCGATCTAGAATCTTCATAGGTCGTTCCTCGTAGGATAGATTCTTCTCAATCTCGACTATTGGTTGACTTAGAATGTGCACTGGATCTGCTATATATTTCCGAAGCATGAATACGTGAAAAACATCATGCACATTGGCCCACTCTGGTGTTAGGGTTAATCGATAGGCAAGTGGACCAATCCTTTGAAGAATTTCGAATGGACCAACATACTGGGGGTTTAATTTTCCCCGTTTTCTAAATCTGATGACATCCTTCATTGGCGATACCTTCAGAAATACCTTATCATCTTCTTAAAATTCCAGCTCTCTTCGATGATCATTTGCATAACTCTTCTGACGATCTTAGGCAACTTTCAACCGATCTTGAATTACCTTGATCTTTTCCATGGATTCTTGCACAATTTCTGGTCAGCTTCCTTGGAAATCTAGCATGCAAACTCGTAACAGATCTTCTAACGTCTGAATAATCCTGTCTAATTGATCGTCCGTCTGAGGGTAAAAAGTTGTGCTAAAGTTGAGCATTGTTCCTATTGCCTTCTATAGTGATTTCCAAAATTTTGATACAAATCGTGGATCTCTATCTGATGCGATAAACAAAGGCATGCCATGTAGTCAGATGATTTTGTGTAGATAGGTAGCCGTTACCCGGTCCATAGAATAGGTGCTCTTGATTGTGATGAAGTGTGCAGACTTGGTCAAACGATCTACTATGACCCATATCGCATTGTTGCCTTTGTTTGAACTAGGCAACCCTATGACATAGTCCATAGTGATTTTTTCCAATTTCCACTTTGGAATTGGTAGAGGCTGCAATAATCTGGCTGGTTTCTGATGAATAGTTTTAATCCGCCGATATTGCAAACATCGACTGACGTAGTCGGCTATATCGCATTTCATTTCCATCCACCAAAAGTTTTTTTTTCAAATCTTGGTTCATCTTTGTTTGACCTAGATGAATTATAAACTTTGATTGGTGGCCATTATCTATGATTTTTTCTTGATTTTCTCGTTGTTGGGTATGCATAGTCAATTCCGAAATCTGAGGATTCCATCTACTAGAGTGAACTCACTTTCTAGGTTTCTTCCAATACTCTCGCCAATTTTCACGAGCTTTGGATTGCCTTTCTACTTTAACTTGATTTCTTCCAAGATGGTAAGTTCTGCAATAATAGAGTTGAGATGTCCATGATGTAGATGATCGAGCTCCTTCTTTCCCTTCCTAATTAAAGTGTTAACAACTGTGTTGGCCTTCCCGAGATGATACTGAATGTTGAGATCATAATCCTTCATTAGTTCTAGCCATCTTCGTTGTATTAGATTCAACTCCTTCTAGGTGAAAAGATACTTCAAGCTTTGATGGTCGGTGAAAAAGTTGCAAGTGACTCCATAGAGATAGTGGCACCAGATCTTCAAAGTGAATACTACTGCGGCAAGCTCCAAATCATGGGTTGGATAATTTTTCTCGTGAGGCTTCAGTTGTCGAGAGACATAAGCGATGACTTTTCCTTGCTACATTAGAACACATCCAAGTCCTCTTAGTGAAGCATCACCGTTGACTTCAAAATTTTCTCCTTCCTGGGGTAGTATGAGTACATGTGTTGTTGTGAGTCGTTTTTTCAGTTCTTGGAAGCATTCATTTCTTCTTTCCATCCAATCAAAAGGTTCTCCCTTCTTCGTCAGCTCCGTCATTAGTGTTGCAATTTTTGAGAAGTCCTTAATGAATCATCAATAATAGCATCAAGTCTGAGAAAACTACGAACTTCTATTACTGAGGTTGGTCTTGACCATTCTTAAATTGCTCTTATCTTCTGGGAATCTACTGAAATTTCACATTCGTCGATGATGTGCCCAAGAAATTGAATCTTCGTGAGACAGAACTCAAATTTGCTTTCCTCTCCTTCAAGATCTGCAAAACAATTGATATGTGTATTGCATTTTGCTCTTCGTTTTTGGAGTAGATAAGAATGTCATCGATGAACATGATCACGAAGTCATCGAGGTATTCGGTGAAGATCCAATTCATCAGGTCCATAAATGCTGCAGGTACATTGGTTACGCCGAATGGCATAACTAGAAATTCGAAGGGCCCATACCTCGTGAAAAAAACTATCTTCTCTACGTCTTCTGTCTTGACTTTAAGTTGGTGATATCTTGAGAGAAGATCAATCTTTGAGAATACTATGGCTCCTTTCAGTTGATCAAATAAGTCATCGATTCGCAGCAATGAATATTTGTTCTTGATGGTGACTTTATTCAACTCTCGGTAGTCGATACATAGTCACATTGTTCTATCCTTTTTCTTGAAAAGCAATACTAGTGCTCCCCATGGCGATGAGCTAGGTCAAATGAAATATTTATAAACCAATTCCTGGAGTTGTGCCTTCAGTTCCTTCAATTCTAAAAGTGTCATACGATACGATGCTTTGGAAGTTGGCTTAGTTCCGGGAATCGTCTCGATACTGAACTCCACTTCTCAATCAATGGGCATTCCTGGAAATTCTTTAGAGAATACTTCAGGGAAGTCATGTACTAATGGAATATCGAATAATGAATGATCACTTGGCATCGTAGATGATATACTGCAAAGATATCCTTGACATCCATTCCGCAAGAGTCGTCGAGCATGCTCTACGTAGACAAAACATAGGGTGAAGTGATTCCTTCTCCTTCGAGCTTGGCTTCTGCTTCTTCAAGTCCTAGAAAAATTATACATTTTCCACACGATCGATCTTGAACTTGAATTGGGACAACCAATCCATTCCAATGATAACGTCAAAATGTGACATGGCTAAAGGAATCAAGTCTATTAACATTCTTGCTCCATTTATGAAGACCTCGCAACCTTTATAGACAGACGAGCATATGACTCCCTTGCTCATGGGTTGGGATACAAGCAAGTTGTATTCCAAGGGTTCAAGAATTTTATTGATTTTCTAAGAGTGCGATTTCGAGATGAAAGAATGAGTAGAACATGAATTGAATAAGGCATAAGTAGGAATTCCATAGATAAGAATTCTACCTGTCACGACAGCTTCTTCATTTTTGGGGACTCCGGGGACTAATGCGAAAGCTCTTCCTTGCTTTTGGTTTCAATTATCTTGAGAGTTGATCCTGGGAGTTTCTACTAGCACGATATTGGCTCCTGTAGCTGGCCTTGGGCAGTCTTTTCTATAATTGCCTTCTTGACCACAACCATAGCATACTAGAGGTGTTCTGTTTCCTCCACCTTGGTTACCCATCCTCCGTTTGTCATCTCTCCTGCCTTCTCCAAAGTTCATTCTCTTCTGTGGACCAACCCTTCCAGGTTTTTAATTTTGTCACTTTCTATCCTGATAGCGTCTCGTATCCTCCACCTCTTGTTCCACCAATAATGCTCGATCTAAGACATCTGCGTAGGTTGATAGTTGAAGAGGTCATGCAACCTTTCGTATCTCTGGCTTCAACCTATCTTCAAAACGTCACACTTTTATCTCATCGGTTGCTACCAAATATGGAGCATAAGCTGCAAGGTTCACGAACTCGATTTCGTAGGCAGCTACCATCATGATTCCTCGCTGTTTGAGGTGCTCGAATTCCATTTTCTTCGCAGTCTGCATCGCCCTAGGGATAAATTTCTCTCGGGAGATCTCGAGAAATCTTTCCCAATTCATTTTACAGTTCCATAGTGCTTTTTAAATTCCACCATATATTGGCTTCCCCTTCTAGAAGGTAAGATCTGATCTCGATCTTTTGTTGGTCTGGACATCACAGTAGGTATAAGTTCTTCTCCAGGGTAGCAATACATTCATTTGCTTTAATTGAGTCCATTCCTGTTTAGAAAGTGGGAGGCTTCAGCTTTAGAAATTCTTTCACAGTTGCCAAGTTGGCGGCTTGCTCGATTGGATTGACTAGGGCTTCTCCTTTATTATCGTGTAGTGGCTCATTCATCGGTCCTAGTTGATGGAAGTACCGATGGATCATTTCTTGTTGTGTTTGGACGGTTCCAGCCAACATCCTTATCATATCGCATAGCTCCACTATTTCATCGTGCCTTTGACCACTCCCTTGACCGTTAGTGTGAGTATTAACCATTCTGTTAGAAAAAGGACAAGATTCAGAACAAAGCATTTTTATTTGAAATAGGTAGATCAGATTCTAAGCAATTATGCAAGCTAGTATGTGTTCGGTTATACAAAAAATATCCCAGATAAACAAGGTGGTACATGAGAAACTACTCCTCATCAGAGTCACTGGGCCAATCATAAGATGGATAGACCCATTCCTCACAGTCTATGTCAATATCCTCCTCAGCATAAATTGGGTTATCCTCTAGATCATCCTCTAAGTCAAGGTCCCATCCTTGATTCTGCCATTCTACAGGATCCTCTTCCACTTCGACTACCTCCTCATTTTTTGGATTATCTTTACGTTGTTTCCATACAAGACACAATTCCTAGCTCCTTCTATGAGATAGTCAAACTCCCAATGCTGAATCGATGCCCATGCTACGGCACAAGTATGTTCCAAGAGTTGCAGGTGGTAGTTGATAATGGATCAGATCTCCTATTCAGAATCATCCTTAAATCCGACTGCAACTCGGGCCACATGGTCTGAAGTCATAGTCACTAAGTCAGAGAGATTGCTCTCTGATGTCCCCATCTACCTCTATTACTTCCTCTTCCTCTTCGGGTGCTACCTCGGGTGGTTCTACCTTATGGCGATCCCCAGAGTCACTGCTAGAGTACTCGTTGCTGCTGCTAGACATGACTAAGGTATATGCATATATATCAGAATATAATAAGTTCATCTCCAAGGGTTAACAAGCTTTCTAAGTGCAACTAGTGAGTGCCTCGATCTTAACTCTGGAGTTCGTCTGAAATCTAATAACTCATGCTCTGATAATACTGTTGTCATGACCCAATCACACATAAGCCATGACCGGCCAACGAACAAGCTCGCGAAAGGCCCTATTTAGTGAGTTAAGGTATTTATCAAACAAATTTAGATTTAAATAATAGCAAAAAGCGAGAAAATACCCAGAGAGTGCACAACTAATACCCACATTCTTATTACAACTGGAATTACATCAAAAGAGCCTCAACAGGGCTGATATTAGTACATCATAAATTCCAAAGCTAAACCAAGCTCCTAAAGCTACTCCTCAAATCCTAAGAAAGGGTTTTAGTAAAATGCATAAGCTATAAGCTAGAGTAAATACAATACATGCCAGAATATGGGAGAGCTACCCCGCATAATGCATAGTGGCGTGATATCATCCGAATGACCATCTGGTTTGGTCTTACCTTTATAACTCGTCCTTGTCTGCATGGTATCTGAGCATGCCTCCAGCACCGGGCTCTTATCATTTTATGACCGTATTCCATGGTCACGTCATGTCTGTGCCGATAATCACATAAAACATTTTACCACATTCTCTACATGTGCTTAAAAGTTGATAGAAACCTAGAGGGGAAATGTGAATAGGTCTTTTGATTTTCTTGGCCTTTTTAATTCTTTTTAAACACAAATACAAACAAGTAGATAATTAGTTATATCAGGTGAGCAGTAAAGTAAAACTAGAGAGACAATATTGA
>NMUG010005718.1:0-12976 GCA_002855965.1 Monotropa hypopitys | reverse complement strand
GTAGGGACCTTCCCAATTAGGCTACAGCTGCTTGACTTTCCTTCCTGTAGGGTCCGCTTTCCTGAGCACGAGGTCGGCAGGTCGAAATGATCTCGGTTGTACTTTAGCATCATGGTATCTGGCCATTCGCTGTTGATAAATGACATTTTTTGCAGCTGCCATATCTCTCGTTTCTTCCAGTAGATCGAGCTCAGTCTTCAAATCTTCCTTGTTTTCGACGTCATCCAGTGATGTCGTCCTGTAGTTGAGAAGCTCCACTTCAATCAGGATGATGGCTTTGACTCCAAAGGCCAGAGCATAGGGGGATTCCCCAGTTGACGTTCTCGTCATGGTACGAAATGCCCACAACACATAGTACAATTCCTCCGGCCAATCTCCCTTTGCGTTCCTCAATCTTCTCTTCAGTCCCTTCTTGATTTCTTGATTAGTCACCTCGGTTTGCCCATTGGCTCTAGGGTAGGCTTTCGACGTGTAGCGCATATGGATTATTTTGGCGCTGCAGAATTCTCTGAAATCCGCATTGTCAAACTGCTTTCCCAAGTCAACCACTAGTACGGGTGTAACACTTCCAAATTTTGAGACATATGTTTTTGAGAAGTGTTAAATATAGGTAACGATTATCCAAACATGTAAGTAAAGTACCATCTACCACACACACACGGTACACTACTTATTACAACACATGCTTGCTATAAAATGAAGTACAACTGAAAAGAGGGAAAAAAAGTTTTATAACACAACCCTGTACAACAGTGCCCCAAATAAAAGAGAAAGACCAAAATATGATTTTATAAATTAATCTTGTACAAGATGGCCAACAGAAAAGGAAAGAAGTGCTACACAGTAAAGGTAAAGCAACATATCACTATATCCCGGTCCAGCCTCAAGTCCTGCAACGGATCTCGCAGCCACTCCCAATCAGGGAGAACAAGTCCTACAAAAGTAGAGGGTCAGGCACAACCGCCTGGTAGAGATAATCCATCTCCAAATGTCTATATTATTGGGTATAAATGTGTGACAATGCAAGGAATATAAATGATGCAATGCAATGGATCTCATTATTAAAAAAACAGTTATTCTCTTTTAAATATTTTACTATCGACTCAACGTAAAATAAAGCAGTAAAACCAGTGTCTGACCAAGACTCGAGAAAGAGAAGCAACAGTATCCAACATCTACCAAAACAGTTGCCTAGACAAAGCCAAAGGGAACTATGTTCAAGTGTCGACTCACAC
This sequence comes from Monotropa hypopitys, assembly GCA_002855965.1. NCBI lineage: Eukaryota > Viridiplantae > Streptophyta > Magnoliopsida > Ericales > Ericaceae > Monotropa > Monotropa hypopitys. Next base: position 11,741 of record NMUG010005718.1, on the reverse strand, counting down.
TAAGTAAAAGACTCGTTTTCGTTATATAAACGTGTTCCAATTCCCATTATATTCCAAGTTCTACTGGTATTCCATTTCCGTGCCTTCTAGTAGGAGCAAGACAAATATCAATCAACAATCCATCGAGTATCGGCTAGTTCCGCATTAAGGCTCGTCAACCCCTTATCGTGTAGTTCCTATTTTCCCTGGCTCACCGGGAAGGTCCAGTCAAACCTCCATTGTGCAATGTCGTATGCCACTCTAAACAGTGACCCAAGGTAAGCAACCCGAATCATAGTCACTCATCAGTATCCAGTCCTCATATAGAGTAAACAGTTTCCTCGTAATGAGTCACATGTCACATTTGATCATTTCGTTCAATCATTCTGTGTGACTTAGGGCAACAACCTCCTAGTCGACACATCAACCAAAAATGTGGTAGGGTTTGGGGAAATCGTTTTTGGGGAAGAAGAGGTATGGGGGAAGAGGGACCCGAACAATACACTCTGTATTATTATTATTTTTTATTTTTTAATTTTGAATTAAAAGAATTAAATTAAAACCCATACTGCTTTCGAACGAACCCCGAGGACCAATACGTGACCCTAATTCCACCACAATGGCTTGCCTGTGCTCAAAATACAAAACCTCACAAACCAAGACTTCCCTCACTCAGACAGGATCGGTAAAATAAAATCCGAGTCATGGGGAACCCAACGACGATAAAATTAAATAAAAAAAAAGAGATTTAATTAATTAATTTTTTTTGAAACGAATGAAAAAATAACTAAAATTTCCGGAGTGTGACAAACTACCCTCCTTACAAAAATTTCGTCCTCGAAATTTCCAAGGTAGAAGAACTGAAACATAACACCACGAAGGGAACAACGCCCAAAAGCACCAAACGCTTGGATAAATTTACGACGAGAACCAGCAACAACGATAAGGAGGTTATCAACCGAAACAACTCCACCAACGAACAAATAATGCCAACAGAGATCCACAATCGACAATAGTTTTACCCAAAAGAATGCCTAACAACAATCGCAAACCGAACAAACCACCAACTTCCATAAACGCACAACACATCGCGACACGTGAAACACTTTGCAATGTCAGGAACGTCAATAACGAACTGAACGCAAGCAAAAAGGAAAACGTCCTCGAGAGAGATACAAACATTCAAAGGAATGGTTCTCGCGCAACCATAGGTTCCCAAACCGATCAAACAAGCTAGAAACGCACATTTTTGAACAAGGACACGATACGGAGGTCAAACCGCAAAAATATCGCCCCGAAAAATTTCAGAAAAATTCCACAAAATTCTAGAACATGCCACGACACAATGTAGACATGTCGGGAAAATTTCCAAGTGCCAAAACGTCAAGGATACGAGGGGATACGATACGGATACGACGAGGACACACCGGTATGGTAAGGATACACCGAAGACACGCCAGTATGGTACCGATATGCGGATACTGTACGGATACTATATGGACACGATACGGATACTCCGATTTTTCCAAATATTTTTCTATAAAAATTTAGAAAATCAAAAGAGCGATTTTCGACTACCGCAAAGAAGTCCACAATGACTTTATCACTACGAATGCGCAAAACGACCCCGAAATAGGTTTCCGAACAAGGTAAGAATAATACAACCGATACGAAGCAGGATTTGAAAGCAAGACAACCCGCAAGGGATGGTCACACAACAACGTGCCACCCGAATCACACTAAATGACCACAACGCCACCAAAAGAAGAACCGAACAACCAAAATCTCACAACACAACCCGCACACACCTAGCGCGGTACCAGAATGACTAAGAAGTTTGATTTGAGATGTGCTGGACAGTCACCTTCTCAAAACAATCCTTCATGTTCATTCCTACACCACATGACACGGACTACACACACCGGTCACGCCAAATATCACCACAATCCAAGTCGGTGCAGTCGACTTCAAAGAGACACAGATATTCTATCCCAACACTCGCAACACAGCTGCACAACACACCAGTAGACTCGTCTCACTGATCGCACCAACCACAAACCAATCCCACAATACACTCTCAAACAAGAGCTCCGAAGGGAGACAACATCGCAAAACAGAAGTGTCCTAATGCAAACGGACACGACACCAACGGGTACGGTAACAATATGTATTCACACAAAGACACGGCGAACAAGAACGAATGCATGAAAGCAACCCGTAAGACAAGAGTGCGCCAAACAAGGATATGATTCCCGCAAACAAGTTCTACGAAGCAAATGATTTTCTACGCGCGAGAAGAACAACACGTCACCACTACGACAAGCGCCACTATAGCAGACGTACCACAAACAGTCGACAAGAAGATGGCAACAGCTAGTCGCAATGTCACAAGTTGGGAAAACAAAGAGCAAGAGGATTTTTCAAACAAAGCACAGCTTCCGCAACTGCCACCATGTGCCAATAAGAAACACGAGAAGTCAAATTGCATACCACCGAAGAACAATGAATCCTAGTAACGATAAGGATAAGGCACGAGTGTACGCGATACCATTTCTAATGAAGATGGTAGGGGCCATCAATCAAGTACGTCAGTCTACGAGAGTAGAAGAGTCAACAAGTAACCAAGGGAAGGCACCCACTCACCGATCAGGCAAAGATTTAACAAGGAGGAATTCGATATGCCAAAAGAAATACACTGCCAACGACACACCACCACCAAGACGAAGCCAAAAGGATTACCCAAACATAATTCACCTCCTACAACCTCACACCCAATTGATAAAACAATTCTAACTCTCATCTTCAAATCCCAAGCAAACACGATACCTCAAGCCAAAACCAAATCACCCCAAAATAAGTCTAACTCCCAGACTACTCAATAAACCCAATTAACCAACCAAGACAATTTTTGCACTAAGCCATCTTCCAAGTCGTTCTACACCCTGACTAGCCAAAATGTAACTACGACCACAAGGTACTAAGTACAACGCAAATTCCTATGGGACCTCAAACCACAAGTCCAGGTTACCTCTCACATCGAGTAAGGGTATAACACAACTCACATCAACCATTTGTACCAATCTGCAAAAAGAACCTACTATCCCAAGGACATTTTGCATCCCAAGTGAATCACATACCATTTCTACCACAACAAGGCCCTACCATATCGAGATATTCTCATTTCCCAACAATGTCACAACCACTAGATCACCAAGTGCTAACGCATCATGAAACAACCATAATCTTCAATCCCACCAACAAGGCCATTCTGAGATTCCACAACTTACACAAGAAACGAAACGAGATAGGGAGATCAAATCAACCCCAAGAGCGAACAACCCTCAACAACTAGGCTATCGAATAAGAAGCCAACTACACAACTGGAATGAGAGTCAAAACTCGACCACCAGGAAATAGTCGAAGCCAACAGGGCAAACGACAAACTCCAAAGATCAACGTTCAGAAGAGAAATAGAATTCAAGGCTCACTCGCAAGAGCACTACCATTTTCCAGCCGCAAAGAATGATTATCCAATCACTAACGTCAAGAAGAACGACATTCTTCTACAAGGAATATCGCACGAGGAGTTCATTCGGAATCACAAGAGAGAGAGTTCAAGGGACGGTTAACCAATCGCACACAGAATCCCCATTCTCACTAGGATAGCAAACGAGAATCCATCGACAAACCGTCATAAAATTCATCATCCACTGCAAGGGATAGGCTCAAAAGCCACGACGACTACTTACCACCCAAATATGTATGACAACAGGGTTGCCCGAAGCGTAGGGCTAAGGACCGGTATAGCAAGTAACTCGCAAAGACGAGGTCGATCCATAGGGAATTTTGGTTCGTCTTAGGTAAAGCGATCGATTTCGTTTGGGAATCTTTTGTTTTAAGAGTGGCTTTAGGAATGCCAACCGATGATCTCTTTGTAATTCTTAGAATAAAAAATAAAACGTATGAACTAATTTGGAAACGAAGGATTGGTCATGTTTCGGGATTTCTACAACTTAAAGACGATTAGAGTTCAATTGCTAGCTACAAGTAATATTTAAGATGCAAATATCACTCATAGATCCTTTGCAAGCACAATCAATCATTTCAATAGTATTATCCTTAGAAAAGTCATTTCATTATTCCTTAACATTAAATCATTCATAGGACATCGCTTCAAGGAATTTACGTGCCGAATTAATCCGTCTACGTAGAATCAAGAAGATAACACTATGAACGCTCATCCGAAATTAGAAATTATCTTCTAAGGAATGACTATTGAAATGGCCTAATTGGACATCCAATCATCCAGAAAATTGTAGATCTCCCTAGCCATGACCAATCCTAAAGGACTACTCACACATATTGAAAAGAAAAACAACAATTGAATTGAGAGATTCCATGGAAACTAATTAGATCAATGAGATTCTTAGATAGAAAGAAGGAGCAAGACAAGATAAACAACTTTAAAACTTAAGAAAAGTTCAAATTCTTATAGGAAATTGATGCAATTGTAGAAAAACCTTAGAACTTCAATGGAGGAACCTTCATCTTCATAAACCCTTCTCTTTATCTCTAAATAACATAAAACCCTAATCAATTGTAATGAATATGATATCCCTAGTTAAAATTGTCTTTAACCTTATATAGGTCCCAAACTTTAGCACCGAAATGGACAAAATTGCCCCCACCCGATTTAAAACAAAATATACAAACTCTGAGTTTTTCAGGGAGGGACCGGTCTCTCGCGGCTCTAGAGACCGGTACCTTCACCCAGGATTGCCGACTGCTCATGGAGAGACCGGTCTCCCCCTGGAATAGGGACCGGTCCCTTAGGCTGTTTGCTGTCTTATTGATTTATTTCCATCTCCTTGGCTTCCCCTTGTGTACTTTGGATCTTCCATCCTCATTCTTCATTTCTTTTCATGTGTCCTGGGTATCCGACCACGTTCACACTATCTTTCATCGTTGAAACTCCATCTAATCGAGCAAATGTCTTCGTTTATCCAATATTTCCTATTAAGGACTCAAAGATACCACATGAACGAATCGTAGCAAATATAAATAGAAATGAGACGAACACAAGAAGAATAGGACATGAATTAGCCTACGAATATATAATATTCGAGGATAATCACAACCCCTAACTAAAACATTGTTCGTCCTGAACAATTAGGCATAAGATAACTTAGGACAATGATCTCCACATGGTAGTAACACCAAACAATGTAACCGTTGGACCATATTGCATTACAAGTCATGCATTGCATCAAGTTTGGGATTACAAGAAAATTATGAAGTGTACTCATCATCCTAATTTTTTGATCCCAAAGCTCGCATAAGATAGGGATTTTCACTCTTAACACACAAACAAAGAAGATAGTTAACCACAATTTTTTCCAAAGTATGTAGAGGGATATACGTGAGTTCCAAGAATATACCAACTACCAAAGAGGGTACAACCACAAAGATATTCGCCAAACAAAACAATGATTTAACAACATTCAAGATAGTGCACATGTCAAGCAAGCCAGAAAAGTACCAACCAATCATCGAGGTCTTTGGTCATCAAGATGTTCATTGGTTCAAAAGAAAGGGATAATCAAACCTTGGCGTGGCATATAGTGGCTAGGTAGGACAAAAGTTTGCCACACCAAGGGTTCCACACGCATCATCACAAAACAAAAACTAAGTCACCAAAAGTAGTTTAAGATTATTACAAAACATCTCCTCACTACATCACTCTAATCACTCTATTCTTCCTCCTCACTTTCGTCTTCTCCTTCTTCTTCATTCTCCTCTGCACTTTCCTCCACTTCACTTTTCTCATCCACGAATTGGACTCCATCCTTCTCTTCCACCCTTCCGATGCACCACTTCATCCATCTAAGCAACCTGTTTTGTTTCCAATCCTGCGACTTCAGAGATTTTTGGATCACCTTTTGCTCTTCCCGGACTCTCTTTTGCCCACGCTCAAGATCTCATTGACCTTTCAGGATAGTGTCCTGCCTTGCTGAAATAATTTCGAACCACTGTTTCGTGCGCTCAGTAGGTTTCCTAGAAGTAGGACGTGATGATCCCACCTCCTCTGGATCAGCCGGGTGGGACATGGAACGACTCTTTTTCAGTGAAGCCAAAGTAATCGGACCGGGGATCCCAGGAACATACCTCTCATTCGCCTTGCCCTTCCATCCAGCAGATGAACACAAGGAAGTTATCATTACAGGGAATGGAATATTGCCATTCACATCCCCTTTTGCCCTGAAAGTACGCAATTGGCACCAAATAAAGTGTGCCCAATCAACCACCTCACCGTGAGACCCAAAAGCGAAAATTAGATCACCATCTTCTTTTGTAGGAGTCTTCTCCCTCGAAAACGGACTCAAATTGTAAGCAATGATTTTGTTGCTAATCCGATAAATCTCACGGAGTCCCCCAGCCGTGTACTTCTCTTGCTGGTGATTATAATCTCTAGGCTCCTCTGTAATAGCCTCAATAACATGATCAAGAGTGTGGTTCCATGGAATAGATGGGTAAGTAATTTGATCCTGCTGTGGGCGGTTATATGCTAGATAACGCGCAATCACATCAGGTGTAATAGTAACAGTGCTACTACCCACAGTTGAATCAATCACATCACCTTCTTGTACCACCATATTTTCATAAAACGCGAGAACAACATAAATCAGATATCCATCGACTTGCCGGAAAAATGATTCAAGGCCATGAAAAACTATGGTATCAATAATAGCATGGGCCCCAATGACATACCTATCCACTTGCCTCTCACATGTAAACTTCCTCGTTTTCATCTTCGCAACCCAAAACTTCTTTCCCTTTCTTTTTTTGCAGCCTCATACTCCCTTTGCTTCTTTCGTTCTCGAACGATCCAAGTTCGATCAGTTCTGTCATCTCCTTCTTCTCTCACTTCATCTCTCCCATTGTGAGAAGAAGCCGCAACTCGTTTCCCCTTCTTTGTGACAGTAGGTTTACGACCAACAACCTTTCTAACCATAGCAACACTGATCAAACCCACAATACACGCCATAAACACAAAATTCCAGAATTGGTTCGAAGAGTTCATGAGAAAACCCAAAAATTCAGAGCTACCATGGTGTGGATTTGTCAACATCTTGCAAAATCAAAGGCACAATAGCGAGAGAGAGGGAGATTACTTACGATTTTGGATCCAAAGGGGTGGATTCGGGAGAGAACGGCGCTCTCGAGCTCTGGCTAGGGCTTGAAATAAAAAATTAGAAGTGACCTGATTGAGCCTCAGTCGGGGTTTTAATCCCAGATTTTTTTCCGAAGAGACCGGTCTCTCACGGCTCGAGAGACCGGTACCCGTCCCAGGTGATGGCCACTGTTGCTAGAGGGACCGGTCCGCATCTTTTATGGAGACCGGTCCCCTTACCTTTTTTCATCTCTGTACTAAAAGGGACCGGTCCGCAACTTTTACGGAGACCGGTCTCCTCATCTGAAAATCGATTTTCTTCATTTCTTTCACTTCTAACACCTCCCTACTTCACCCCAAACTATCCCATATCATACCATCACATCCTACCGCATCCCTCCTAACATCCGGCTTTTTTAGAGGTTAAAATCAAAGAACGGCAAGTGAAACGGCTCAAATAAGGTAAAGGGATACATTTGGTGGTTTAATCAAAGAAAGATCGCCTCGAATCATTTCAATTGGTTTTCCAAAACATGAAATAATGCACCATCAAGAATCGAAAGCTAAATCCATGAAATATGGCGGAATAGAAGATAAATTAAGCAACAAGAATGATCAAGATTAAAGCTCAACAAGGTGGTATAACTCAAATAAATGATATCGAATCTCCACAAGGTATTCAAGAACCCAACAATCATTACTCATTCAACCAAACAATCAACAATTTGTTAAAGCAACACAAAAGGTCCGAACAAATCAAAAAAATTTGTGAAAATACTAGGTGGAGATCAAGTCAACAAAATAAACTTACAACCACATTGCCGGTACGAACTACCCCCACCCCCAACTAAAAATTTGCCATGTCCCCATACAAATGAAAAGTAAAAGACAAGGGAGTTAGTACCTCAATGTGGAGTCAAACGTACCATAGGTTGATGAAAAATCCTTTTCTTGCTTGTTTCAAGGAGCTCCTGCAATAGAAACTATAACCACGCGCAAAAACAAGGATGGAAAATAAAACATTCATATAAAACTCTTGTGATTTCCGGGTAGACTTCTACTCGACAAGTGGCTTCCTTTATTTTATAGGATTGCCCTAATCGACTTTCAAAATCATCCGTACTAACAACAAGAGGTTGGGGGTTTCTCATCCCCCTCGGATTTAACGTCTCCTAAACGGTTTACTTAATCTTAATTGGTTATTTCAGTTGAAGGATCACCCGCATACACGGGGTCCATCAACTCCTCTTCTACAACTTCGAAAGGAAAATTTCCGAGAAAAGGTTTTAGCCTTTGGCCATTCACCTTAAAAATAACGCCACTTCCAGATTTTTTTACTTCCACCGCACCATGCAGATAGACTTTGTGGACAACATATGGCCCGACCCACCTTGATCTAAGTTTACACGGAAACAAATGTAACCGGGAATTATACATTAAAACTTGTTGGCCTTCTACAAAAGTCTTTCAGTGGATAGATTGGTCATGATATTTCTTGATCTTATCCTTGTAAATTTTTGAATTTTCATATGCTTCGTTCTGGAGTTCTTCCGATTCATTTAACTGTAGCTTCCTATGCTCACCGGCCTCGGGCAATCGATAGTTCATAACTTTTATGGCCCAATACGCACGGTGCTCTAACTCAACTGGCAAGTGACAAGCTTTACCGTAAACAAGACGGTAGGGCGAGGCACCTAACACGGGTTTGTACGCAGTCCGGTAGGCCCACAAAGCATCCGTCAAACGCAACGACCAATCTTTACGATCTGGGTTTACAGTTTTTTCGAGTATGTGCTTGATTTCCCAGTTCGCAAGTTCGGCTTGCCCGTTAGTTTGAGGATGGTATGCGGTGGATACCTTATGCGTTATGGAATACTTTTTTATTAGGTTTGCAAAGGGGCGGTTACAAAAATGGGTTCCCTGGTCACTAATGATCGCCCTTGGCATACCAAAACGACTCAAAATATTCTTTTTAAGGAAGTGGAGGACCACTTTATGGTCGTTGGTACGCGTAGGGATAACTTCCACCCATTTGGACACATAATCTACCGCTAGAAGAATATACAAATACCCCATAGAAATAGGAAATGGTCCCATAAAATCTACTCCCCAACAATAAAAAATCTCTATGATCAAAATCGGTATCATTGGCATCATATTTCGACGGGTTACCGCTCCCAATTGTTGACACCGCTCACAAGACTTACAAAAGCCACATTGAAGAATCTTAGAAGATGTTTTCTTTGCGGAAAAATGACCCCCGCATGCCTCGGTGTGACAAAAATTAAGAACATCTCTTTGTTCATTGTCGGGCACACACCGACGAATTATTTGATCCGAACAAATTTTAAATAGATATGGGTCATCAAAGACAAAACTCCTCACTTCAAATAAAAATCTTCTAGAATCACGTGGTGTCCAGTGAGTGGACAGCTTTCCCGTGACCAAATAATTGACTATGTCCGTATACCAAGGGCAATTGGACACAACAAATAGTTGTTCATCGGGGAACATTTCCAAAATTGGTGGACTAGACAAATTTGGAAATTCTAGGCGCGACAAATGGTCGGCCACCACGTTTTCAACACCTTTCTTATCACGAATGGTAATGTCAAACTCTTGCAATAGTAAAATCCACCGGATAAGTCTTGCTTTAGTATCTTTTTTTGCCAACAAATATTTAAGAGCTGCGTAGTCGGTGTAAACCACAATTGGGGCTCCAATTAAGTAAGAACGAAACTTATCCAATGCAAACACCACTGCAAGAAGTTCTTTTTCTGTTGTTGTGTAGTTAACTTGTGCATCATTTAAGGTTTTGCTTGCATAGTAGATGACACAAGGCCCATTCTCCCTCCTTTGTCCAAGGACCACACCGATGTCTTGGTCACTAGCATCACACATCAATTCAAATGGTAAACTCCAATCTAGAGCTTGGACAATAGGAGGAGTGGCAAGACGAGTCTTCAATTTATTAAAGGCTTGTTCACATTCCGAAGTCCACACAAATTTTGTGTCTTTTGCAAGCAATTGACACATAGGCCGTGAAATTTTGCTAAAATCTTCTATGAATCTCCGGTAAAAACCAGCATGGCCTAAAAAAGAACGAACATCTTTGACATTTTTGGGACTTGGAAGGTTGGAAATCAATTCAATTTTTGCTTTGTCCACTTGGATTCCCTTTTTAGACACCACATATCCCAAGACAATTCCTTCCGTAACCATAAATTGACATTTTTCCCAATTGAGGACCAAGTGCATCTCTTCGCAATGCTCCAACACCAAATCAAGATTTTTCAGACATGAGTCAAAACTATCTCCAAGTACCGAGAAATCGTCCATGAAGACCTCAACAATTTTTTCTACCATATCGGAAAAATGCCTAGCATACATCGTGAGAAGGTACCCGGCGCATTGCACAAACCAAATGGCATGCGCCGGAAGGCATAAGTTCCAAAAGGGCAAGTGAATGTTGTCTTGTCTTGGTCATCAAGAGCGACTTTAATCTTGTTATAACCCGAATAGCCATCAAGGAAACAATAAAACGCATGGCCCGCAACCCTCTCTAGAATTTGATCAATAAACGGTAGAGGGAAATGGTCCTTGTGTGTACATGAATTAAGTTTCCGATAGTCCACGCAAACACGCCGTCCAGATGTCAAACGAGTCGTCACAAGTTCACCCTTTTCATTTGGTTGCACGATTATGCCGGCTTTTTTAGGTACCACTTGTATTGGACTAACCCATTTGCTATCCGAGATGGGATATATGATTCCCACATCTAAAAGTTTAATAATTTCTTTGCGGACCACATCTTTTATGATTGGATTGATACGCGTTTGTGGTTGGCGCGTTGGTTTCACATCTTCCTCCAAAAATATATGATGGGTACAAACAACTGGACTAATGACGTGAAGATCGGCAATAGTCCAACCGATTGCACCACGCCTTGATTTTAAAACATTGAACAATTTTTTTTCTTGTTCATCTTCCAAAGTCGGAGAAATTACCACCGGATATGTTTCTCCCATGCCCAAATAAGCATACTTAAGATTAGTTGGCAATGGCTTCAACTCAAGTGTTGGAGGTTGAACACTAGATGGTAGTGATGTCCCCTCTAATTTTGGTAATTCTTCAAATTTGGGCACCCAATCCCCGACTCCACACATTTCCTCACTCTCGTCTAACAGTGAAGCCAAAAAATTCACTTCCGGATTCTCCAAGAAAGATAACTCCTCACTAGAGAGACAAACCTCTAAAGGGTCTCTGTACAACATCTCATCAACACGTTCTTGAACAATAGAATCAATCACACTAACCTCATGAACATCCTCATCATCCCCCATTTGGCTACTTACATTAAACACATTCATTTCCAACGTCATGTGGCCAAAAGTGAGTTTAAGTAAACCATTCCTGCAATGTATAATAGCATTGGATGTCGCAAGGAATGGCCTACCAAGGATGATAGGTGTTTGTGAGGCTTGAGTGGACGGTGTGAATGGGCTTGTATCAAGAACCACAAAGTCAACGGGGTATATAAAACTATCTACCTGTACCAAGACATCCTCGACAACTCCCAAAGGTACTCGCA
>NMUG010005717.1:0-12973 GCA_002855965.1 Monotropa hypopitys | reverse complement strand
AAAGCTCAATGATATCCACAAGTCCCTGCAACTACCTGTAGGGGGGACCACAAAGGTCTGAGCATACCACGGCTCAGTAGATAAACTCCTGACCACTACCAAACATGCACGGGTGGTGCATGCCTAGAAAGGGCCAGCACAAGTAGAAACTGTAAAGAACTAGAACAATAATAGAAGCAACAACAGTAGCACAGTAGATAGAGAAACACGAGCGGAAAAGCAGTAAGGTGAGTACGAACTGAACTGTAAAGGTAACCGGCCTACGAGTACACCTACTAATCTCTATTGCTAAGTGTGTGTGTGTGTGTACTCTAGGATTTATTTCCGTTGTTGCATTGTATCGATATTGCATTTCGTAGATTCATGGATTCTCCTCACATGTGGTGGCCTTGTATGAGTCTTGGTGGATTTTGTAGATTGCGGGTATGAGTACGTACGACTTGGGTGTGGTTGGTTTTTAAGGAAACTACTCATAGGCTTGATAGATCACCCTTAGAATTTATGACCGCCATGTGATCGATTAAACTCCCATGAGATTCATGTAGTGTGTTTTTGGGAAATTTGAGGTCCTAGAGTTGGTGTGGGACTCCTATGTGGATGGGATGTGTTGAATTGGGTCTTGAATGTTGTTTTAGGCCCTATGGATTGTATCGGACACCAAGTGTTCGACAAAAACCCTATAAGGGGCGTTGGGGTCGAATTGGGTTTGGTTGGATTCTTTGAGTATTTTTGGTGACTTATCATAGTTGGTTTGGCCTCCCTCGGTGTCGCCACGGTTAGAAGTGTCGTCACACTTGTTGGTCTCCCTTGGGTTCGTCAAGGTTGAATGTCGAAATGAGTAATCAACTTAGTGACGGAAGAAATTGACGGGTAGTCTTCCTTGATGTTGTCAAGGATGAGCTTGGAATGGCAAGACTTATCGATGCATTCAAATTTCCTAATGAACTCTAATATGGAGGATGTGCCCTACGAGGGTACTCATACTCAATCTTGAATTCATCACTTGTGAAACATTTAATGTAATGGAATGTGATCGAATTAATTTACGGAAATGTGGACTAAATGGAACATAATCAATATGGAAGCGTGACCCATGTATCGAATTGAAATTAAACCCATTCGCGTGGTTTCGGAATGGCGTAATTGGTAACAATGATATGAGAATTATAATTTAATGCATTCGCGTGGTTTCAGAATGCGGGATGGTCGCTCCAACCACGACATTGTGCACAATGAAGGTGACGTTAACCCTCCCAATGGTCTTTGGGAATGACGGAAAGGAAAGGATGGTTTATTACCGGAGCAACCATGCCGGACCTACCCTATCAATCATACACAACGAAAACGTGATACATGAAAATATTGGGATAACTTGGAAGGGACTTGGCTAGATGATTCCATGGTGTATCCGTTGTATGAAAGTTGCAAATGGTATGAACTCTCTAATGTGAACAAGTAATGCAATGAAAATGTTAGGATAACCCGGAATGGACTTGGCTAGGGATTCCATGGTTCATCCATAAAACAAGGCAATGAAAGAATTTCCCAACGTGAATGAATTATGCAACGCAAATGGTAAAATACACCGGAAATGGACTTGTGATGGGATTTCCGCATTTATCCATATGAAAATGAAAATAAAAGAAGAAAAGGAAAGAAAATAAGACCTCCACTATCCAAAGTTACTTATGAATCTAATATGTAACAATAATGATAGTTAGCGAAGTTCGTGGAGTGAGTTGTTGTTGGATATCTTAGCATTTCTTTGGTTTGGGATCCTTAGTAGATCGTTAGAGTTGTCTTACCTTAGTGGTAAGGTTGGTTGGGTTGTGTTAGAGTTTGCTCCGATTGGACCTAGGATGCCTTTCTCTTGCACTCACTCGATCTTGAGGACTTGTGTATACTTGCCTTGTTGGTCACATGCCTATGTTCCTCACACTTGGGGTTACGTTTGTATCACTTGAGACTTAGTTTCTTTCACACCTTGTGCTTTTTACGGTTCTTGTACATTTACTTGTGGACACGTAGGCACGCACTGCATGTGCATGCTTGGTAGTAGTTAGGGGTTTTCTCACTCAGTTGTGGTTTGCTCAGACCCTCCTTTTTCTCTTTTCTAGTTCTATTCTACAGGACTGGAGAACTTGGTGATTTGGAGTTCAAGTCAGCTGCTTGATTTTCGTGGGCTCGGCTACTTCAGTTTCAGTAGCCTTTCTTCCACAGTATATTTCAGTTACAGTGTTTTCAGTTGTAGTTTCTTTCTTGTACATGTAGTTCTTTCTTTTCACTGTAGCAGTTGTAGTAGGTCAGTACTTGTACTTCACTTCCGCTCTTGTACCTTGTTTCTATTTCTACTTTGTACTGCTTTGTGATGTAGTGAGAAATTTAATTGAATGTATCTGGATGGAAAGTAGTTGTATCCCCTCGTTTATTATTTAAACTGTATTTCAAAAAACAAATGGTTTGAAAATCTGGGACGTGACAACTTGGTATCAGAGCTTTCGGTTCGAATACCTTAGAGTCGCGGGGAGACACTTAGTCTCCGTGGGTTCGCTTGGTCATTTCATTGTTCTTCGGTCGTGTCTGTGTGCCTGTTGTGTACTATTGCACCTTGACATTGTGTCTTAGAGGTATCCTGCGTGTTCTGTCTCCTTCCATAAATGTTGAGTTTCTCCATCCTTTGGAAGTTGAGTATTGATCTCTTATTGCAAGTCTAGTTGCCTTGCGGTGATTGTGTGCTCTTGTGTCCTTGTTGATAGTGATCATGATGCATCTTTTGTGGTTATTGGTTGGTCATAGGCTCCTATGTTTCGCTAGAGTTGAGATTGTAGTTTGTGGTAAGGTGAGATTTGTAGAAGTATTCGAGGTCGTTGTTGTGGTTACCCCTCGTCTTGTTGTTAGTAAGGAGGAACTCGGGTCTTGTTGGCACGTTGTGTTAGGACTTTGGTAATTTTGGTTTTGGTTTGGTTAGGGGTAGTACCCCTTGGAGCCCTTTAAGTCTCAAAGTTCGGTTGTCTTTTTTTGTTGAGGTGTTAACACTCATGTAGTTGTTGGTAAGATAGGCCTTATGGTCCATCCGAGTTGGTGTTTCCTCTTCTATTTTACTGGAAATCTTGAGGCGTTCCCAAGATTTCCTAGTGTTCTTCTGTAAGGGGTATGACCCATTGGTCATATCTCTTCGCGAGATTGAATTATTTGTGCATGTTTTGGATTTTATAGGCTTTGTGGTGCCATTGTTGGTTACTTCATGAGTGTAAGCTCGGCTGCGACGTACATTTTCCCATTTGAACTCTTGCCTTGCCTTGGTTTGAGGCCGGTTGGTCATGATAAGCTCGACATCGATGTTCGTTTGTTGTTTGGGCTTACTATTCATGTGAAATCCTGGGTGTTCCATGAAGGTTGTTATCTTTCCTGTACTTGTTCGGATCTCCTCGGTTGAATGACTTTAGTTGTTTCCTTTGCGGGTTAGTTGGATGATTGAGAGCCGTGCCTTGAATGCTTCGAATGAATTCCGTCGTTCGAAATCTTTTCCAATCAAGTGGGGAAAGTGACCCTCTCGACGCCAATCTTTGGCTTGTAAGGAGTTGTAGGACCCTTGATGCCTTGTGTGTTCGTTATTGTGAGTCCTATTGGCGTGTTCCTTACTATCTATCGATTCGTTATACCATCGTGTATTTCCTTCGGGTTAGGCATGGATTGGAAGTTCGCCCTTGTGAATCCGTTGTAAGTGTTGAATTCTTCCAAGTGATTGGTATCACTTTGCGAAATTTTTCTATCCCGACCTCGATGTAGACTGCTCTTGTATAGACACCTATGTGTTTTGCCGATTGGCATCCCTTTTCTTTGACTCGGTTGATGTGGTGTGTCATGAGGAAGCACATGTGAAGTATTATTGGTTTCATATCTCTATGAGTGGCATTATGACTCCTTTCCTTTGGCTGGTGTAGGCTTTGATCGGTGTGATCCTTATCGGAAGTTTCCTTTCTTTCTCCTTGATAGACCATCTCTTTGGCATTCGTGTTTTGAGCACTAGTGGTGTATCCACTATGTGGTGTTGGAACTCTAGTGGAGAAGGAGGTTTCGACTTCCCCTTTTGTTGTTTCATCTGATACATACTTTTGTACCATGTGTTTCATCGACCGTAGGTTATTGGGTCTTGGAAATTTGGGAAGTCTCCTGCTCGATTGGCCGTGGGCCATGTGTTGTTCTTTCTTCGGTTGGCGATCTCTGGCACTAAATCAGAGTCCTTCTGTACCTAGTGTTTGTTGTACCTTGTTGACTACCCGTTGAAGGATTTATTGACCTCTCGATGACATCAAATTGAGTTGTACTTCGTTTGATGCAAGTTTTAAAGTATTTCGGTTTCCATGTAAGGTTTCACTCGAGTTGTGAATCACCCATATAACGCGATGTGTCACTTCGTTTCTCTAGCTGGGTGACACACGATGATCGCATTTCATTGTTCCTCTTGGTGGAAATCTTCCTTGTTCAAAGGATAGTGCTTTGTGGTCTAGACTTGGTGTGAGTTTGGTGCCATGTCATGTTGTTGGGCTTGGTACGTGCACATTTTGGCGTGTGTGGGTGCGTGAGTACTTTCTTGCTTATGTGATACACGTTTGACGTGGTGAATTGGTTTGAGAAAGCTACCGGTCGGGGCGTCTCAAAACAAATCGCCAAGGTCATACGGCTACCACACTAGGATGTGTGTGTTTGGTGTGGTGTATTCTTTGGCTCGAGTATTTTGGAGCATATTCATGCGACACATTTATTTTCGGTTAGTTCGTTGGTGTTGGTACAATGATGTATCCTAGCTTGTTATAATTTGCAAAGCATTCGTTCTAATGACTCTGGAACCATAGCAGCGTATTGGTGTATCTATCGCGTATCGACATGTCAGCGTGTCCTCAGCGTGTCCTTGACGTGTCAGCGTGTCCTCGGCGTGTCCTTGGTGTGTCAGCGTGTCCTTGATGTGTCGGTGTGTCTTTGGCGTATCCTTATTTATCGGGGTAACCATAGTGCGATTGTTGGCTTGTGGCGGACGACAATGTGAGAATTTCTATGGTGCGAGTTGTAGATCGATAAAAGAGTGTTGGTGTTTGTGATACTGATTTATCTATTTTCGTTCATATGAATTGGTCATCATTGAAGAGGTTGCCTCTTGTAGAATTCTCCATTCTTTGGTCATCTCAATGGAATCGATTTTATGTCGACGTATCCGTATCATATCGGGGAGCATTTCCTTATTTCTCGGCATGTGGATTGTGAAGCGCGCTCTTGTATTGTCGCTATTGCGAATGAATCATTGGAGGTTGAAGCGGGATTGTGCCTATGCTTGACCGAGTGTCCAAGTAACCGTATCGAATCTATGCGATTTTGTTGAAATCACTCCCATGTTTGTTGTGGTCTAACTCTTGAGAAGTTTGTTGTGAAGGTAAATTTTTATTCCGATCCAATTGTTGAAGAGTGAATTCTTTAGTTTCGACAGTCGGATGGTTCGATTTTCATCCCCTCTTCTTCCCTACTCAATTTCGAGGACGAAATTTCTTTAAGGGGTATGATATGTCACGACTTGAATTTCCAAAGTCTTTTAAATTCAATTATTTGGTTTTGAAATATATCTCGGGGAATTTTGAATTGGTTTTGACCTCTTGGTCTTGGATTTCCTTCATCGGCGTGTGATATCGAGCGATAGTGAGGCATTCGGGCAAGTTCATGAAACATTCGCAAATCGCTTATCGATCATTGTTAATTTTCGTGGCTTTGTAGCAGGTCATGACGTGACCCTAGGACGGCTATTCGATGTCTAAAACATTTTAGAAATGTCTGGGGTTGCATCGGGAAGGTTCAGAAGTGGTTCGGAGTCGTTTCGGGCCATTGGCTGGTGGCTCGTCTGGACTAGGGTTGGTCCCGTCCGGACGAGGGAGCAGAGAGTTCATGGTTGTGCTTCAAAAGGTCCCATCCAGACCGGAGTGGTGGCCGTCCGGATGGCGGGGTGGTCTCATCCGGACGGCGCGGCAGCAATTTGCGTTTTAAGTTGCGGGTCACGCATTTTTGGCCCATTTCTTCATTTCCTCTCTCTCTCTTATCCGAAAATTCTCTCTCTCTAAAATTTTAAAACCCCTCCCTTCACTCTCAAATCTATCCTAATCCATGGATTTTGAAGATTCTCTCCTTCATTAACATCGGAGAGCTCGAGACGATGTACGCAATGATGGGCTCGGTTCGTGGCGGTGTTGAGGATCTCTCCGGAGGACTTGGAGCTCCGGCGAATCTCTGGTGGGTAAACTCTTAACTATTGCTAAGTGTGTGTGTGTGTACTCTAGGATTTATTTCCGTTGTTGCATCGTATCGATATCGCATTTCGTAGATTCGTGTATTCTCCTCACATGTGGTGGCCTTGTATGAGTCTTGGTGGATTTTGTAGATTGCAGGTATGAGTACGTACGACTTGGGTGTGGTTGGTTGTTAAGGAAATGACTCATAGGCTTGATATATCACCCTTAGAATTTATGACCGCCATGTGTTCGATTAAACTCCCATGAAACTCATGTAGTGTGTTTTTGGGAAATTTGAGGTCCTAGAGTTAGTGTGGGACTCCTATGTGCATGGGATTTGTTGAATTGGGTCTTGAATTTTGTTTTAGGCCCTATGGATTGTATCGGACACCAAGTGTTCGACAAAACCCCTATAAGGGGCGTTGGTGTCGAATTGGGTTTGGTTGGATTCTTTGAGTATTTTTAGTGACTTATCATAGTTGGTTTGGCCTCCCTTGGTGTCGCCACGGTTAGAAGTGTCGTCACACTTGTTGGTCTCCCTTGGGTTCGTCAAGGTTGAATGTCGAAATGAATAATCAACTTAGTAACGGATGAAATTGACGGGTTGTCTTCCTTGATGTTGTCAAGGTTGAGCTTGGAATGGCAAGACTTATCGATGCATTCAAATTACCTAATGAACTCTAATATGGAAAGTGTGCCCTACGAGGGCTACTTGTACTCAACCTAGAATCCATCACTTGTGAACCGTTTAATGTAATGGAATGTGATCGAATTAATTTACGGAAATGTGGACTAAATGGAACATAATCAATATGGAAGCGTGACCCATGTATCGAATTGAAATTAAACCTATTCGTGTGGTTTAGGAATGGCGTAATTGGTAACGATGATGTGTGAATTATAATTGAACACATTCACATGGTTTCGGAATGCGGGATGGTCGTTCCATCCACGATATTGTGCACAATGAGGGTGACGTTAACCCTCCCAACGGTCTTTGGGAATGACGGAAAGGAAAGGATGGTTTGTTACCGGAGCAACCATCCCGGACCTACCCTATCAATCATACACAACGAAAACGTGATACATGGAAATATTGGGATAACCTGGAAGGGACTTGGCTAGATGCTTCCATGGTGTATCCATTGTATGAAAGTTGCAAATGGTATGAACTCTCTAATGTGAACAAGTAATGCAATGAAAATGTTAGGATAACCCGGAATGGACTTGGCTAGAGATTCCGTGGTTCATCCATGATATGAGACAATGAAAGAATTTCCCAACGTGAATGAATTATGCAATGCAAATGGTAAAATAAATCGGAAATGGACTTGTGATGGGATTTCCGCATTTATCCATATGAAAATGAAAATAAAGGAAGAAAAGGAAAGAAAAGAAGACCTCCATTATTCAAAGTTACTTATGAATCTAATATGTAACAATAATGATAGTTAGCGAAGTTCGTGGAGTGAGTTGTTGGATATCTTAGCATTGCTTTGGTTTGGGATCCTTAGTAGATCGTTAGAGTTGTCTTACCTTAGTGGTAAGGTTGGTTGTGTTGTGTTAGAGTTTGCTCTGGTTAGAACTAGGATGTCTTTCTTTTACACTCACTCGATCTTGAGGACTTGTGTATACTTGCCTTGTTGGTCACATGCCTATGTTCCTCACACTTGGGGTTACGTTTGTATCACTTGAGACTTAGTTTCTTTCACACCTTGTTCTTTTTACGGTTCTTGTACGTTACTTGTGGACACGTAGGCATGCACCGCATGTGCATGCTTGGTAGTAGTTAGGGGTTTTCTCACTGAGTTGTGGTTCGCTCAGACCCTCCTTTTTCTCTTTTCTAGTTCTGTTTTGCAGGGCTGGAGAACTTGGTGATTTGGAGTTCGAGTCAGCTACTAGATTTTCGTGGGCTCGGCTACTTCAGTTTTAATAGCCTTTCTATTTCAGTTACAGTGTTTTCAGTTGTATTTCCTTTCTTGTATTTGTAGTTCTTTCTTTTCACTATAGCAGTTGTAGTAGGCCAGTACATGTACTTCACTTCCGCTCTTGTACTTTGTTTTTTTTTCTACTTTGTACTACTTTGTGATGTAATGAGAAATTGAACTGAATGTATCTGGATGGAAAGTAGCTGTATCCCCTCGTTTATTATTTAAACTGTATTTCAAAAAAATAATTTGAAAATCCGGACGTGACATGATACTCTCTATTTTTCTCTCATTCTGTATTCTCGTAAAAACCTGAAAATCTACCTAGAACACTCATTATACAATCGGTGAGGGTTTTGAACTCGTTGAAGGACATAGAATCGAAAAATGGTTGTGAGCTTACCAAAATTGCAGTTCCCTAACTCAGATGTCACACTCGAAAAATTTCCTTAGCACGAATTATATTCGTTTTATACCCTTTTTTTGGTATGTCGCTTAGGAGTCCCGTTGAGTTTAGTCTTAATGTCCGATAAGTGTTTGGGACGTCTCGAGTTAACCTTGGAGTCACCTCACAACATTTTTTGTATTCTGGTGCAGTTGCACTGGTGCAAGTTGAGGCTGCACCGGTGCAAAGTTGCAAAAGTGGGGTTGCATCGGTGCAGAACTGATGCAGAGAGTCTCTGTTGGTCCGAGCTTCAGATGCATCGGTGCAAGGTGATGCTGCACCGGTGCAGGGAAAGTTAAAAACATTCTGCTCATTCTGATGCAAGTTTCCATCGATGCAACTTTGGTTTGCACCGGTGCATGAGGAGTTTGCATCGGTGCAGGGTCTGTTTGCACCGGTGCACAAGGCAAATTCTGGGTTCTGCTCAAGCGTTGCACCGGTGCAACTGCTGTCTGAACAGCTTTATTAAGGGTATTCTTGTCTTTTTATGTTGGGGTCCTATATATATATCAACCCAAAGTCATGGGAACCCATTCCAACCCTATTTTTCTCTATCTTCCTCCTCCAAACCCTCTCAAAACCCTAGCTCTCCCTTCTCTCTACATTTTGGAGTTCCAAAGGTGGTTTCCGGGAGATTCGCGAAGCGTTAACGTTGTAGAGCGCGTCCCAAGCTTCAGAGTGGTGGCCTTCGTTCGCGTGGGTGTGTAGAACTCCGAATCAAGGTTGTGTGCATATTCACTCTAAGGTAGGGGATCTTGAACTCTAGTGTATATGTTTTTGCCTTGTCCTTCAATCCCCCAAGATTGTTGTTGAATTTGAGTAAAATCCATGTTTAGGGTTTGTATGACTTGAATGATGAAAGTTCTTGGTAAATCAATCAATTCCTATCATGTTGAATATCCTATGCTTGTTATTTCGCTTAATTGAACGTTCGACGCAAAAGCCCCAATTTGATTTATGAACCCTAGTCTAGTCTCTTTTGGGAAATTTGGGAAAAGTGGGTTGGGTAATTGGAATTGTGAAATTGATAACGTAACGACTACGTTGACACGTTGGAACCCACACGACATTGATATCCTTGACATTGGTATTGTTTTGAAAGGATTGGAACGATTGTTGGAAATGGTTGTTAGAATGATATAATGGGTTTGACCCACCGATTCTTCGGAAGAATGAGAATTGTCGAGTGCTTTGATTTCAGGCTGAGGCCTTGGGATGTACCGTAAGGGGTCTCCCACGACATTACGCAATGGGGGTAGTACTAAACCCTCCCAACGGACGGGGAATCGAGGAATAGACGTGTAGAGGTTGATCCCCTCTATGAACGGAATGGCCATGCACTCTTGAGAATCTTGTTTCATCTTGAAAGATGTGGAAAGTTGGAAATTGTAGACATTATGGTAACATATGGTTGACCCAAAAAACACACGTGTTGGAACATCTAGTTGAAATTGGACACTTGGAACATGGTTTACTCGCTTAGATACTGACCAACTATCTTTGGACGTGTTGTTGTTATTTTTAAGGACACTTGGTATTTTGGAAACACGTTGGACACTTTGGTACACATGCTTCACCTTTCGGAACAAATGAAGATCTCCTTTAATTTGTTGTCCTTCAATATCATGCCTACTCTTATGCATGCATTTAGCTCATTTCGTACATTGCAATCATATATACCTTTTGTTGGAGATTTCCTACTAGGCGGTTGTGCCTAACCCTTTCTTTTATAGGTAAAAAGCCAATGGCATAGCTTGACGGGAATCACGCACATTTTGATTGAGGCATGGAGCATTGAAGCATGGTCCAGAGATGGATCCTTATTGCATTTTGTCTTTTAAGTTTTCTTTCAAAGACTTGTGGTTTGTAATAAATAACACCCGTGGTACTTCTTTAGACTCATGTGCTTGACATGGATGTATGATGATTTTTAATTATGGGAATGGTTCATGGTATCATTAGTGTTTCATTCATTATTGCTCAATGCCTCACTTCAAAAAAAATATGTTGTCAAATTTCAAGGGTGTTATAGTTGGTATCAAAGCAATAGTTTGCGAAAACTTAGGACATTGGGAAAGGACACGTAGTCCTACATGGGTGCATCGGGCTATGGTTATACTATATTGCATGCGATTGCTTGCTTGTGTGTGTATGGCATAAAAGTAGGGCATTGATATTCGATCGAAAGCCTTTGACGATTGCGAAAATTGAAACATTTTGGGAAAAGAACCATGTGTGTCTTCTTGAGTTCCAAGTGTGTGATGATCCGGGTATTCGTGAGTCGATTCTTTATTGGTTACCATTGTATCAATATCGTGCCTAGTGCTCTTTTTGTCGATTGTTATGATGATCCTCTTCTATTCCTAAATAATCGCCATCTTTCTTGTTTCTTAGAAAATGGCCGGTCGTCATGGTGGAAATAGGGGTCGTCGTGGGCAACTGATTGATGACGCTGTAAGTGAGGAAGTTAACGGGCAACAAAGAGAGCACGTGGAAGAGGCTAGAGGGGAAGAGTCTGTTCCTGGAGGTATGGCCAATGCCGGTCAGTTTATTCATGATATTGCCACTGCGGTTGTAGAGGCTAGTCGGGGTGTCGCGGCAGCTAGGGAACCGGTGGGTACTCGTTTGTCAGACTCTCTTCGTGAATTTCGCCGCATGGATCCTCCAAAAGTCAATGGCGAAGTGGATCCGCTGGAGGCCAATCATTGGCTTTCGGAAGTGAAGAAAATGTTTGAGATGCTAGAGATCGGTGACAACAAAATTCGGATTTCACTTGCTTCTTTTCAGCTTGTTGGCGAGGCCAGTGAGTTGTGGTCTACGTTAGTGAATGGTCGTCGCGATGCTATGCGGGTGCTTGGGGGTGCTAACCCTCAAGGAGTTATCGATCCTTTGGTTGACATGTCTTGGCTAGATTTTGAGACTTCCTTCGAAAGTCAGTATTTTCCGGAATCTTTTCGCAAAAAGCTACGCGGGCAGTTTGAGAGGTTAGAGCAAGGGTCAATGACGGTGAATCAATATGCTACGAAGTTCCAGTCTCTGTCAAGGTTTGCCCATGATTGGGTGAACTCGGAAGAAAGGAAGTGTAAGAGATTCGAGCAAGGCTTTCAGCGCCTCACGGTGGGGCATCGCATTCGTGTCTTTTCAGATTTGGTGGAGTGTGCGAGGCTCGTTGAGTCCCAGTGTGAGCCAGCTAAGGAAGTAAGGATTTGGGAGCCGAGAGGGCAATATTCGAGTTCGAGTAATTCATCAGGCAGCTTTGGCAAGCAAAGGGGACGTGATCAGTTTCATTCTCGGCAGAGTCAGAAGTCGCAGTCGCAGGGAAATCATCCAGGGATGTCCAATTGGTCAGACATTGTTTGTCACACTTGCCGCCGACCAGGACATACTCGTGCTGAGTGTCGAGCATCCGCTTGCTATAATTGTGGCCAGCAGGGTCATCACGCTAGATCTTGTCCAGCACCGCGGAATGAATGTAGTGAGGCGGGCTCAGTTCAGCAGCCCCGTCCTCCTCAGCAGCATCAGCAGCAGGGTCAGCAGCAGCAGCAGTTTCAGCGAGCTCCTGCATAGCCCAGTCAGGGATCCCGATTTGTGAGGAGAGGTCCGTCTGGTTCAGCACAGGCTTCAGGTCAGCGTAGTGGAGCAGGTCAGGGTCAGATGACGCAGGGTCGAGTTTATGCAATTCCAGCTGTGGAGCAGCCAGTTGTTTCAGAGGCTTCAGAGAGTTCGGTGGTGCGCGGTATGGTTCTTATCTATCATTCTTGGTCATCTGTTCTTATAGATTCTGGTGCGTCGCATTCTTTTCTGGCATTTTATTTTGTGTCAGCTTTGGGGTTAGAGTTGGAGGTGTTCGATCCTCCTCTCGTAGTTGAGTCACCGGTAGGAGGCCGTATACCATTGAGTTACATTTTTCGCCAGTGTGAGATAACTGTTGCAGACCGACGTTTCACGTTTGATTTCATCGTTCTTGATATGGCGGGCTTCGACTTAATATTGGGCATGGATTGGTTATCTTCTCATCATGCCACTATCGATTGTTATCGACGCCGAGTTCTTATTCTTGATGCGGACGGAGAGTATTTTTACTTCCATGGAGATCGTCGAGAGCCACTGACTTCTATTCTTCTTGATCCTACGGAATCTTCTTCGATTCATTGCATGCTTGCTAGTTTATCTTTGGATGACGCCGTTGCAGACCGTTCTGAGTTACCGTTTGTAGTCAGTGATTTTATAGACGTCTTTCCAGAGGAATTGTCGGGTTTGCCTCCTGTCAGAGACATTGAGTTTTCTATTGATCTTATTCCGGGTTTTGCACCGATATCTATTCCACC
>NMUG010005716.1:0-12977 GCA_002855965.1 Monotropa hypopitys | reverse complement strand
TTACAATGGGAAAATGAAGTTGACGTGAAAGAGATCCAGGAAAGGGGTAAACATGGAGAAATAAAGCACACACCAATAAAGAAACAAAGAAACTTGCTTCATGCACATCAAAATGAAAAAAAATAAAACTTTTACATTTTGTTAAAAACGAAATATAACTTATTAATACAACATAACATAACTCATGCCCCCAAATCATTGAGGGTATGGGCGGAGTAAGGATTGGAGGCAGACCTAAACTTTGACAATATGCACAAAGTAGTTGTCATCATAAAACCACTCAAACAGTGGTCCTCCAATACCATTAAAAACCGAGGAGCTAAAAAGACATTTTGTTGCGGAATCATGTCCCCAAATCAAAACCAAAAGATATCAGAGAGTGTATACCCAGAGACCCAAATCAATTTCTATACATATTACCATGCTTACTTCATTCAGCATCCAAAACAACAACATTGCACAAACTTATTAATGAAAATCTTCCCCAGACCCCGCTATGCGGGAGCTTCGTGCACTGGGTCACTCTTTCCGCAAAACTATAGCAAACCCTCAACAGAAATTGTGTGTCAAATCGAAAAACCTTTGTCGTTACATTGTCTAGTATAGAGTACGCAAACATAAACCAGAATGTATAACACGGTGGGCTTCATATGGTCAACATTCAAGGCATGGGTTCTCTAACTTCTAAATAAATGGCCAAAAGAATGGTTTCAACTCTGGATTATATTTAGGATTATCAGTTTTTCATAAGCTTCTGCTCACTCAGCATTCATATGAATGATCTGCCACTACAAAAGATTAAGAGCATAAATCACAAAAAAAAGGTTAGGCAAAAGTGTGGGGTTATCGTCCTGAGCTGCTCGTCTGAGTGGATTGCCTGAATGAATAGCCTTGACCTGAACTTGGGCTGCACAATGAGCACCCTCGTTGGTGCCTGATCGGTCGGAGGGGACCGGAAAGAGCCTCCGACGGTCAAGTAAGCGTGTGTACGAGGGTGAGATGCACGTACAACAGATTAAAAAAACCTAGGTTTAGAATGGCTTAACCCTTAGATTTATGCAGTGTATCTTTATATAGAAACACATGTCTTGCCATCCAAGTAACGCATGTGCCTGACACGTGAGGGAACCGCTCCGGATAACGCCAGCCCTAGGCCATTGGATAATACGGTTGTAAACGCCGCACATGACATCACATATGAGACATTGGATAAGACGGTTACACACATAATCAATTAGTTTTCCATCCATCACGGGACGAAGACTAACGATCTTTCCAGTCAGCAAGATGTAATGGACCCTCCAGCATGTGGCCGGATAGGCGATAGCGAGCTGAAACTCTGTGCCAATCGGTCCCAAGAGATTGTTTGGAGATGTCATCCAGTCCGTCGATTACACCAAGGACTCAAGGGACAGCTAGGTCGATGGGCCTATGGTCAACCCCTGGATGTGCAACCAATGTAGTAGATTATGTCGCAAGCTGGAGGGACCACTAGGCCGATAGACCTCTGGATACCCCTTAGGCAGCCAACTAGTGTAGCTGAGGCAGACTGGTGGGACCGCTAGGCTACTGAGCCTATGACATCCGATGGTGTCCGATTCACTACAATAGCCCCTCAAATTTTAGTATAAAAGATTGAAGTTAAATGTTGAATACTTTGGTTGAGCATTGGTGTATACGTTTGATGTGAGTGTTGCGATTTCGGGGTCGAAATCTTTTAAGGGGGAAGATTGTAATAACTGCGCCGAAAAATAATAAAAGTGAGAATATTTTAAAAAAAATGTGAGATGAAATAAAAGATTATCTTACTTGGGTTTAAGATTTGATAAAATAGGAATTAGTGGAATAAAAAAAAGTGAAAGTGTTTGGGAGTACACTAGATTAAAGGAGGTGAAGCATGGAATTAATTTATAAAGGGTTGTAGCCAACAAATTAGGTGTGTTACATTGAATCATTTTACTTGAAGAGGTGGGAATTGTTCCTAGCTAAAGACTAAAATTTGTCCAAACTATTTCTTCCCGTAAGTTTTTGTTGGAGCAAACTACTAAGGTAAGGAAAGACGAAATTGGAGGGGGAAATCAACCTAAGGACTTGGGGAATTCAATTCTGCAACAAAGAAGTATGTGAATCTATAGTATTACTTGAGTTTTTGAAGGATTTCTATGGAGTTTCCCACAAAAATCTGTTCATATGAGTTCTTGAAGAATTTTGAGATAAAAATTGTGGTAATTCATGTTGTTTTTCTATTCTAATTATTGGAATATGTTCGAATTAGTTAGATGATGTCCTGTACAAAATTTGAGAAGTGTTGGTTTGGAAATCTGATGTAAAATTGAGTTAGAAGTGGAAGGAATCGAACCAGTGAATTTCTCTGTTATTTTCTGTTCTTAACAGTAGAAATGCCGGATACAGGTATCATGGAATTCTATGATACCGATATCTGGACATGTCGCGAGATACCGTGACCTAGATACCGCAATGCAGATACCGGTTTCTGGGCAGATTGGGATACCGGTATCTGGGAAATCTGGGATACCGGTATCTGGGACAGGGGTCAAGATACCACAGCTAGGTCTGGGATACCGGTTTCTGGCCTAAGGCTAGGATACTGATATCTGGGAAAAACCTAAAGACCGGTATCTGAGGCTGCTGGAAAATATGAGGAAAAGATGAAAAGTTTTGTAACTTATTTAAATGATACATTAGGGGTTTCCGAGGCTTAAAATAAAGGAAAGAAATAATTATTAAACATGTGGATTATTATTCTTTCAAATATTATTTATTCTTTAATATTGTGGAATCATTTGATAATGGTTTGAGTATGATTTCAGTAGAATCTAAATATCTATATCCATCCAAGGTGGATTAAAAGAAACCTACATAAAGGGATTCGGTGAGTGCATTGGTTATATTTAATTTTGTACGTGTGTTTGTTATTTGATTTCTATGTTCTTGTTAACTTTGATTGGTGGATTAGTTGCATGTTAGGATGCGAACATGACACTTATATTGGTTCTATTGAACGTGGACACTTAGTGTTAGATCCCTTGAACGTGAACTTTAATTTTTGTTCTTTAGTATAAGAACGTGAACACTAGTATGTCTTGCTATGTTGATTTCTTGTATTCAAGTGTGGGAGGAAACATTAGTCTCTTGTGATATTGTGACAATAAGTGTCACGTGTGAAAGCCTTAATATACAAGGTCCAATTAGGGTCCGGAGCAGGATATATGGCTTTTACGGGTGTGGTGGACAAAGATATTCTGTTTGTGTGCGCAAGTGTCGTCCTTGCAAGGGAAGTGTGTTTCGACTGTCCTGTGTGATGAATAACGCCGGTAATATGCTTTCCAGGAAAGTGGAACCTAATATGTGAAATAAAAACTTGTAGTAAGATAGCTAGTGCCTTAGAGGTGTGTCTACACAGTGAGTCTATACCTATTAGATGCTAGTGTTCTAAACACGTGACTAGTTGACGTTTACTTCTTTATATCGTGATAGATTATTTTGAGACTTGCACTCTTATATTGTGGTTGCATCTTTATTCTTGTTGGACTCTGTTAGTTGTAGAGATCTTTATTGCTTTTATTCATATCTGTCTCTATTTTATTTTCTACTGCAAAATTATTTATAGCTTACGTATCTCCTGGATTTTTCTGCTGTTTTGCATTGAGAGGTCCAGGTACTTGATAGCTTTGTTGTGGTCCACTACAGTGCTGGAGCTTGGAGCTTAGAGGAGCTTAGTTGGATTTTTTTTACCGAGTCTTGTACTTATTTATATTTCTGTTTTTCTAGCGAGCTATCAGTTTGTATATGTCAGTTATTACAGTTAGTGACTAGTCTTTTATCGTCTCCTGTTTGAGACATGTTGTTTAGTGTTGGATATGTTTATATATGTCTGTGACCCTTTGAGTTAGTGATGACTTTTATGTCATTGTGTTTTGTTTTAATTGTGGTTTAGCATTTCTATTATGCATTTATGGGATTTTCTGTTATTTCGTGCCACCATGTCCGCTAAGCATTATATTGTGTTATAAGCGGACCGGGTGCGACAAATGGCCTTCATTTCATGATCCATACCTGACCGAGACTAGCAGTGTCGGGACTCGGCACATCGACGACAATAAACTCTGTGTCTAGCATTTTCGAACCTGTCCAAATCGGAAAAGTGACCTTTCCCAGGGGCTAGACTGGAGATCCATAGAATACGACAGGAGGGACGTTGATCTACCGAATGTCATCAGGCGAAAGTTTGAGAGCTTAGAAAAGTGAGTAGTACATGACTTCGGTCAAACTGCCTCGGTCAATGAGGACCCTTCAGACATTAGCAGCTCCAATTTGCATTTTGACGACAAGAGCATCATTGTGCGAGAGTTGGACCAACTCGAAGTCCTCTATGAAAGTAATCCATTTGGACTGTTTGGCCACCCACTTGTGATTCGGGGTGTCACGACTATGAGCATTTTCTTTGCAACAAAGGCATGGTCGAATTCATTGTGATGTTGCTCATCATCTCTTTGTTGACCGGATCACGAATGACATTCATTGTCTAGATATTTCCTGTGTTTGGTTGCAGCCCCGCGTTTTGGGCTCTTTCCAAGGTCTTCTTCTGGTCAATCCATTTTTCAATGTGCCTTTGTCGCAGGAGGTGCTCCACATAGGCTTTAAAGGGCTTGCAATCTGTGGTGAATTGGCCTTGTTCGTGGTGGTAAGTGCAGTAGACCGTCTTGTCCTTGGTCTTGCCATCGGTACCATCTTATGGTCCAACCAATTGAAGAATGATTTTGATTCGATCTTCTTGATAACAAGATAGGTCTGTTTGGTAAACATTGTTGCTTAGACAACAAAGTCATGTGCCTTTAGAGCATGCTTTGGACCCTTCTTGATATTGTTCACCTGTTTTTGGTTGCCAAATCTTTGAAAAGTCTTGGTCGTGGGGTTGGGGTTGGGAAGCTAGGCAGTCTGCTCGGCCAGTAGGTCTTCCAACTCACAAAACCATGAAATCGTCCATGTTGCCCGGAGAGTGAAGCATTAGGTCCTGGAAGATTTGGCTCATTCTCTAGATTGGTCTTGAAAGAGGTGGCTACAATGGACTGATCGCAGCCTTTGGATCTCATTGAACAGTTCCCAATAGCAATCTGTGTATTGCCAAAGGGTCTCATTCGAACGCTTTCTCAAGCTAATGAGGGCGTCCATCTCCTTGCGTTGCTTGCTATTTGTGACGAAGCAAGCCATGAATGCCTTTTCCAGATCCTTGTAGTTGGCAATAGATCGCAAAGGCAACTTGTTGAACCAGATGGAGCCAAGCGTGTCAAGGATGGTAGGAAAGACTTTGCACATGACAGTCCTGCTAGTATTGTAGAGGGTGATAATCTAGCGAAAGTGAATGAAATGAATATAGTCGTCAGTCTTAGGGTCATACTTCGTGAACTTGCTAAAACCTTGGGGGAGAAAAGCCGACTCAATCTCTTTGGTAAAGGGAGACAAGTTGAGCTAGTTATGGCGCACATCAATGTTCGACCTGGGTGGGAGCCGAGACCCACCCGAATGTCTTGACGTGCATGCCTGCTTGGCAGTCAGGTGATCCCACAAGTCTTTAACCTCTCGGTAAGACAAATGCTCGCGTTGTCCCTTGTCCCTGGAAATTCGGTGGTCATCACATTGGCTGTCGGGCACTCCTCCTTTTTCTTCTTCGAGCATCATTTTTTTCCTCGGATGACACCGCGGGATTTCTCACGATGCCTAATTGGCTACTTCTTTGGATGTTCAGTCGAACGTCCTTTCTTTGGTTCGTCAAGCAGATCTCTTGGTCGATTGGTACGAAGACCCCGTTTTCATAGAGGTATAGTGTTTCATGATTGATTTTCCGGCCATGTTGAGAAATGGTAATAAATTCAATGTCAGACTGGCGATGAGAAGAACATGCATGCCTTCCTCTTGACTACCTCAGGCATACAGCTACGGTTAACCGTCGTGGCCTTGCCTGAGCGACCGTTATCATTCATAGGGCCAAGATGTTCCTTCGCCAGCCTCCGGGCTATGTTGTGGTGTGGCACGCCATTTGCTACTGCTAACGTCCGTCGTCTGTTCCGCCGTCCTCCGCTTGAGAGAGAGGCTTAGGTGGCAGACTTTGACGCAGAACGCAGCGGAATGATAGACGTAAAAGTGAAGGTCGGTTCAGGTAAGCTGAATCCGAGGTGAATGGTGGATGGATTTTGAATGAAATCCGGTAGGAGCGGACAAATTATCACCGTAATCTGTAAGAGATGATCAGATTAGCACCGTAATCTGTACAATCCCTAACAGAATCTGAAAAGTAATAACAGAAATTTTCAGAGGATGTCGGGTGGGCCCCGTGTGGTTTCATTCCAATAGCAGTGCGAGAGTATGGCCGAGCTGAGGTGCAGCTGTTGAGGCCGTGCTGACGTAGGTTACCGTGCTGTACTGGTGCGGGCTGGACTGGTCGGGCTGTGCTGAAGTTCCTTGAGGCTGTGCGGCAAAGGTGGTAGCTCGGTATCTGGTAGCTCGGCATCTGTTGTGCACTGTGCGGCTGACTGGAATGAAGGGGTGCTGAGCTCGGCTGGGGCTGAGGTCTGCTCGGTGTTATATGTAGGCCTTTGTCCTACATCAGGCTCCACCACTAAAGATGAACTCATTCTCGAGTTTTCTAAGTGCTCGGGAGGGTGATAATCAATTAGATCTCCGACGTTGAAGGTATTAGAAATGTGCAAATCATCAGGAAGATCCACCTTGTACGCGTTGTCGTTGATTCTGCTGAGGACTTTGCAAGGGCCCACTCTTCTCATCTGTAGCTTGCCATACGTTCCTACTGAGAATCTGTCTTTGCGAAGATGAACCATAACCATATCTCCTTCTCTGAATACCTTCCTCTTTCTGCGTTTGTCCGCCTAACACTTATACTTGGCATTGGATTCTTCAAGTTTGGCTTTGGTGTCAACGAGTGTGCGGACAGCATCTGTTGCTCGGTGCCCAGCAGCTCGGCTGGTTCCTGGATGAGAAGGTAAAGGAACAAGATCCAGAGTGTGGGTTGGGACATGACGATACACAACCTGGAAAGGGGTGTGCCCTGTAGATCTGTTGATGGTATTGTTGAATGCGAACTCAACTTGGGATAACTGGAGGTCCCACTGCCTGTGCTTGTCTCCAGCTAGGCAATGTAACATATTACCGAGTGTGCGGTTGACGACCTCCGTCTGGCCATCTGTTTGCGGATGACATGTGCTGCTGAACTGGAGACTGGTTTCAAACTTGGCCCACAATGTTCTCCAGAAGTGGCTGAGGAATTTACTGTCTCTATCTGAGGTGATGGTTTTGGGCACGCCGTGCAGACGAACAATCTCTCTGAAGAAGAGATTGGCAATGTTGGAGGTGTCATGAGTCTTTCTGCAGGCCCCAAAGTGTGCCATCTTCGAGAATCTATCAACCACTACCATGATTGAATCTGCAACTCTTTGTGTTCTGGGCAACCCGATCACAAAATCCATAGACAGATCTTCCCATGGTGCCTCAGGAACAGGCAATGAAGTGTAGAGCCATGTGTTCTGGGTCTGCCCCTTGGCCGTTTGGCATACATAGCATCTCTGAATGAATCGACCAACATCTCGCTTGAGCTGGGGCCAATGATATCTATCCTCCACCTGCTGGATAGTCTTATCATGGCCCACGTGTCCTCCAAGTCCTCCACAGTGAATCTCTTTGACTAGCAACTCCTGTAATGACGATCTGGGAATGCACAGCTGGTTTCCTTTGAATAAATACCCCTCATGGATAAAAAATCCATTCAATCCTGTCTTGTTGAGCTGGCATTGGGACCACAAATCCCGGAAGTCTTCATCTTCCTCGTACAACTCTTTGAGAAAGTCAAATCCCACTAGCTCTGTTCGGGCAACAGCAAGAAGGGATGCTCTGCGACTCAGGGCATCAGCAGCTCGATTAGAGGTTCCCGCGGTATGCTTTAAAACAAATTTGAAAGCTTGAACACGGGCAATCCATCTGGCGTGTTTTCGGTTAATGGTAGCTGAACTGTTCAGGAACTCCAAAGCCTTATTGTCAGTGTGTAGCACGAACTCCTGATGAATTAGGTAATTCTCCCAAACTCTCATAGCTTGGACAACTGCATAAAGCTCCAGCTCATACGCAGTCCAATTCTTCCTCGCCTCGCTCAGCTTCTCACTGTAATAAGCCACTGGTCAGTCCTCCTGGGATAGGACAGCTCTAATGCCAATGTAACTGGCATCCGTGTGGACTTCGAACAGTTTATTAAAATCTAGAAGGGCTAAGATTGGTGCTGAGAACATTTGTTCCTTGAGCTCGGCAAAGCTCTGCTCGGCATTAGTGGTCCACTCGAATTGCTTCTTCTTTAGGCACTCTTTTATTGGTGCCGCAAAGGTGCTGAAATTCTTGATGAACCTCGTGTAAAAGGTAGCTAAACCATGGAAGCTCCTCACATCGTGTGCGGATGTGGGTGTTGGCCATTCATGAATAGCTCGGACCTTCTCTTGATCAACTGTCAGTCCATCCGAGCTGACCACAAAGCCTAAGAACATTAGACTGTTGGTCAAGAAACTACATTTCTTCAAGTTGACATGAAGGTTGTTGTCTCTCAAAAATACCAAGACCTCTCTCAGGTGTTGGTGATGTGCTTGTCGGCTACGGCTATAGATTAGAATATCATCGAAATAAACAACGACACAGGATCCAATAAGAGATCGGAGTACCTGAGTCATAAGTCACATAAATGTACTTGGGGCATTGGACAACCCAAATGGCATTACAAGCCACTCGTACATGCCATCCTTGGTCTTGAATACTGTCTTCCACTCATCTCCTGGGCGGATTCTGATATGATGGTAGCCACTCTTCAGATCCAGCTTTGAAAAGATTGTAGCTCCTGCCAGTTGATCCAACATATCCTCAAGTTGGGGAATGGGGAAATGGTACTTGATAGTAATCTTGTTGATAGCTCGGATGTCAACACACATTCTCCAACTTCCATCCTTCTTTGGCGTGAGCAGTGCGGGCTCTGCACATGGGCTCATGCTTTCTTGGAGAAACCCCTTCCTGATCAGCTCACAGATCTGGGTCTGCAGCTCGGCATGCTCTGCTGGGCTCATACGGTAGTGCGGCAAGTTGGGAAGACGTGATCCTGGGATCAGGTCTATCTGATGTTGTATGTCCCGTGTTGGGGGTAAGCCATCTGGCAGCTCGGCTGAAAGGACTGAGCTGAACTCTTCAATAATGCGCTCCAGCTTGGCAGGTACACTGGTCGGCGGTGGACCTCCTCCTCTCACCACCACTATATGCACTTCATGCTCCTCCAGCTCTTCTTTTCCCAACTCCGGCACTACTAGCAAAGTCTTGCTTGTAGTGCGGGTCTCCCTAGGCTTCTGTCCTCCCATGAAAACCAAAGTAATCTTGGTCCCGTGGTGCATGAATGAGTAAGTGTTGAGTCGACCATTGTGGGTAGACCCAACATCAAATTGCCAAGGTCTTCCTAGCAGCAAATGGCAAGCTGACATATCCACCACGTCACATATCACCTCATCCTTGTACTTCTGGCTAATGGAAAGTTGTACCATGCAGCGCTCACTAACCTTGACTTCTCCACCGTCATTAATCCAACCATGGATTGGGATGAGCTTCTGTTTTCAGTTGAAGCTTATCCACCATAGTCCGGGAAACTATGTTGTCAGTGCTTCCTCCATCAATAATCAGCTCGCACACTCTCTGACCCACCGTACAGCGAGTGCGAAAGATATTGTGCCTCTAAGTCTCGACTTCTATCCTTGGAGAATACAGCAATCTGCGAACAACTAGAACCACTCCCTCATTAGCTTCCACCACTTCCTCTTCATCAAACTCTTGAGTCTGGTCCTCCAACAACTCTTCTTCTTCATCTCCTTACAGGGCAAGGTTAGCAACACGTCTGTTTGGGCAGTTGTTAGAGCGATGACCTGGCTCTCCACACCTGTAACACTTGATGGTCTGAGAAGATGGTGTGTAAGGACTGGGTGAGGTCTTCTGGGGTGCAGTGACATGTTTACTGCCTTGCCGCGCTGGTTAATTAGCACTTAACTTCTTGCGGCTGCTCCTCCACTTGCCGTGCTGCCACTCGTCTGACTAGGCAGCTCTCTTTTTCCACTTGACACTTGTCCTCCTACCGCAGTCCTGCTGAATCTCTGAGCTCCCGCGCTGACCCTGTCCAGCTGGGCTTCAACCCGTAGAGCTAGCTCAACAGCCTCATTTAGAGTAAAAGCAGGGTGTAACACCACTCGGTCTTGGATAGGCAGGTGTAGGCCATTGTTGAACCTAGCCACTTGTTCGTTGTCATTTTCTACCAGGTCATTTCGGGAAGATAACCTATAGAACTCCTCCGTGTAGGCTCTAACTGACCTGAGTCCTTGCTTGCAGTTCTGATATTGCTGGAACAACAACTGCTCGTAGTTAGCAGGCAAGAACCTCTGTTTCAACAGCTTCTTCATTATCGGCCATGAACGTATCTGGGATTTGTTCTGCCGTGCTCGGGACATCTGTAACTGGTCCCACCAGGCTGAGGCGCCACTCTTGAGACGATAGGCCACTAACTTGACCTTCTTCTCGTCTTCGATACCCATGTAATCGAAGAAACGTTCAACCTCAATCAACCAGTCAAGAAATCCTTCCACATCCAAATAGCCATCAAAGGAAGGTAACTCCACCTTCATCCGGTAGTCTCTATTCTCAGTAGGTCTCTCTTGGTCACCATAGTTAAGTACCCTCTCATCGACATCACTGTCTGAGTCCAATTGGGCTGCAGGCATAGGGTGTTGATGAGGAACTCTTCTGAGAACTCTGGCTTGTGCACCATTCTGGCCCACAGGTTCAGGGAAAGCCTGAGCCTGCTCTAGACGGACCTGAACACAAGCAAACTCGCCGGTATGACGTTCAACAAGTTCGCGTAGTTCACGCATCTCCTGTCGAACAACTCTCAAATCTCCAACTGTGGCCGATCGGTCTTCCGGAGCATCGTCGATTGGAAGTAGGCTCTGATACCAACTGACGCAGAACGCATCGGAATGATAGACGTAGAAGTGAAGGTCGGTTCAGGTAAGCTGAATCCGAGGTGAATGGTGGATGGATTTTAAATAAAATCCGGTAGGAGCGGACAGATTATCACCATAATCTGTAAGAGATGATCGGATTAGCACCGTAATCCGGTAGAGGAGTTAGAAATCCACCTAACCTGCATAGGAATCCACCTGAAAACGAAGAGAGACGAGCTCACTTTCTGAAACATGTTTTCAATTTATCAAAAGCTGTATGAATCTGTACATCTCTTAGCTTATATAGCCATTAAGGAATACAAGAAAAGAAAACCCTAAAATGAATGGCGGCTAATACAAACAAAAAGGAAAAAAGTAAATGATTACAAGTGTACAATCCCTAACAGACTCTGAAAAGTAATAACAGAAATTGTCAAAGGATGTCGGGTGATTCCCGTGTGGTTTCATTCCAATAGCAGTACGGGAGTATGGCCGAGCTGAGGTGCAGCTGTTGAGGCCGTGCTGACGTGGGTTGCCGTGCTGAACTGGTGCGGGCTGGACTGGTCGGGCTATGCTGAAGTTCCTTGAGGCTGTGCGACAAAGGTGGTAGCTCGGTATCTGGTAGCTCAGCATCTGTTGTGCGTTGTGCGGCTGACTGGAATGAAGGGGTGCTGAGCTCGGTTGGGGCTGAGGTGTGCTCGGTGTTATATGTAGGCCTTTGTCCTACATCAGACTTGTTCATCAGACTTATCAAATTCCCCACTTGATCCTTGAGGGCACCAATCTCAACATCCATTTGCTCGAGAAGTTTCTCGATGGGAGGGGAGACATCCGCAGAGGTTTATAAATGAGTGATACCGGTAATACCCAGAACTCCAATAGAAATGTCAAGAGGGGCGGCAGATTCTTGTTGCCTAAAACACTAGAGAGGTGAAGATTGTTGCCACCCATGCATTCGATCGACAAGGTTTGGAGGAAAGATTGTATGTCTAGAATGAGAAAACACATAGATTTTGGGTCTGGATTCCCCAACAGAGTCACCAATTATAGGGTTATTGTCCTGAGTTGCTCGTCTGACTAAACCTTCACCTGAGCAGACCGCCTGAGTGAATAGCCTTGACCTAACGATCGGTACCAGAAGAGATCCGGCAATAGCAACCTGACACTCTATGCCGATCTGTCCCGAGAGAGATTGTCTAGAGATGCCTGTCGGTCTGCAAATTATGCTGAAGGACTCAAGGGACCGCTAGGCTGATGGTCCCATGGTTATCCCTGGACGTTTATCCAATGTAGTAGATTATGCCGGAGTGACCGCTAGGCCAATAGACCTATGGTTACCGCTTAGATGTCTGACTAGTGTAGTTGGGGTAGACTGGTTGGATCGCTAGTCTGCTGAGTCTATGGCTAAGCCGTCGGTGTACAGTCCACTACAAAAAGCCTCACACATTAATATGGATCACAATGCAAACTACAATTACCTGGCACAACTAGCTTTGAAAAAAAAGAAGGATTTATGCATGCAAATTACATGCAAGCTAAGACAAAGCTGACATGTAGATTTGATCCGAATGTCATCTCTGGAAGAAGGAAATCCCATCTAAAATGACATTACATGGATGCTCCGAGGCCTCCACAAGGAATAAGAGGATATGCTAAATCGCAACATGCAAAGCATGTATAGCAATGGAGCATAATGATTTTTTTATTCAGAATTCATTCACAGACACATCTTGATATAAGCTTCTCCTATCTCCGCAATCAGTCCCAAATGTCTATGTGACTATATTAAATTCAGTTAGGTAAGAAACTATCTCAATAACAAACAGCTTAGCAAAATAGGGCAGACAGATAAAGATTAAAATACTCGCACATACCATCGTTTGCAATCTACGACGAAAAT
This sequence comes from Monotropa hypopitys, assembly GCA_002855965.1. Classification (NCBI taxonomy): domain Eukaryota; kingdom Viridiplantae; phylum Streptophyta; class Magnoliopsida; order Ericales; family Ericaceae; genus Monotropa; species Monotropa hypopitys. The sequence continues at coordinate 38 of NMUG010005716.1, read as the reverse complement.
GACACACATGTAACATGACATGCATGATTAAAAGTTCT
>NMUG010005715.1:0-12977 GCA_002855965.1 Monotropa hypopitys | reverse complement strand
AGAATAAATATTCACACGAATATTTTTATCAAATAATTAAGGCATGGATTTAAATATCCAATTAATTAGTTTTATCACAATTCTAATTAATCACAAGAAAAATATGACAATGATATTAAATTGATCAATTGAAAATTATTTAAACAATTAAAATGAATTGAATGATCAAATAAAAATATTATGATTTTATAAAGCATATGATGTTCAATCACATGAAATGACGAGGTTTTTTCACATAAATTCTACAATTCTTGCATGATTAATTTCGATTAATTGTCAAGAAGATATTTACTGGAAAGAACAACATCATCAAATCTACACAGGGTAAACACGTGGCAATTACACGAATATTGAAAATCATCCCTGAGCCTAATCCCGGGCATTCCAGTCCTCTTCAAATCCAAAACCAAGCCCTGGGAAGGCTTCATTTCCATTAAAATTCTAATAATTTTAATAAGAATTTTATAAAAATTTATTTAATTATTAGAAAAATATTCGTAACATTCATAAAATTTTCTAGAGTGTGACAGTTATAATATATGCCACACATCTCTCTCAAAGTGTATCTTTAATGTGTATAAAAATAATTTAAATTGATTTAGATTATTTTGTTTATGTTTGATATACTCTCTTAATATTGTTCTAAAATTTATACACTGCATATTTTGTGTCAATACTTAAAAAAATTACAGGATTTCATTTAGGAGAGGAGCTTGCCCAAAAAGGATAATTCGGTCCCACAACCAGTCAGCCGGCCGGTCAGCTACCCGGTCTGCTGGTCCCAAATCTGGTCCAAGCTATTTCAAAAACAGAAGCATCCTAGGGTTGTGTTATATGTATGTGACTGCCTAATTTTCACCTCAATGTCTTTGAAGATTCCAAGCAATTATAAAAGTGGTGAAGATGCATTTTGGTCAAACTTTTGCCCACTTTCAATCCTATCAATCTCTAAGGCTTTTGGCTCTCACTTCAAGGCTACATTTTCATATTTTTCTACTGTAATTTCCAGTAGATTTCTAAGAGAGATTTCATTATTCTTTGTACTTTAATTTCTTCAATCTCTCTTTTGATCATTACTTGTAAAGGAGTGGAACATACTCCTATTCAAAGATCACTGTCTTTTGCTTTTGTGTAGACAAGATAACCCCTTGATAAGGTTGAAAGACCACCTTAGAAGGTCTTTGTTGTAAGGTTGGAAGGCCACCCTTGAAGTTCTTCAAGTTGTAACTCTTTGGGAATCACTTTTGTGATTTCCCTTACGTTAGTGAAACTTTCACAAATTGTGGAAGAAGTGGACGTCGGTATGGAGAGATATGCCCTATCGAACCACTATATTTCTTGGTGTTTTTGTGCTTTTATGTTCTATATTTCCATTGCATGTTTGATTTAATTCTTGTTTGATTACTATACATTAAATCAAATCATTTTCATGTCTGCATTCTCGGATCAATCTCAACGCCAGAAACCTCAACTGTTGCCGCATTGCAACAACTTAGGTGTAACGAAAGGCTTGTGAGTTTTGATCCGTGGATCTTGATTTAGTAATCAAAACCTATTTTAATTGAAGTTAGTTTTGATTTCTTGATCATTCGAGTTATTTTTTTATTTGACCATTAATTTAGTTTGAGCAATTCACCCCCTCTTGGTTGCATTTAGTACAACACATGCTTATCTTCTTATGCGACTATGTGTTTTCAGTGATCTCTCATACATGTTCCTTTATGTGCAAAGTAAGTGGAAGGATGATTATTTATTTCGAAACATGAGTTTATTACCTTCGTCGAAGCATGTAAAAATGCGATTACTTTTTACATGTTTTTCGTAGTTGAGCATGTGTTATAGAGATGCTAATGAAACCACGAGTGTGATGCGTGTAACCAAGAAAGTGATAAGAATAAGAAGTGAATGTCGTGATTAATATGGTAAGATGTGAAAGTGTTGTTGACCACCATAAGGTTTGATGATGAGTTTGTAAGGTTGAGTGGGGTGTTATGGATGTGTTATCGTGTCCTTCGCAGGTAGACGTGCTTGTTTGAGATGGGGACGTGACCGGGGATCCAACGGGATGTGGCTGATGGAACGTTGTGGTCAAACAAACGAATGATAAAAGTTATACCAATAAAGAGTAATAAAGGAAACTAACCTTTAAAGAGATTAGAGTATGAGTCAATTGAATTATATGATGTATGACACACAATACCTGGATATACGTACTTACGTGATACGTTAGTTACTTTTCAGTATGTTGATTTGCATATACTACCTTGGTATATAACACACTCCGATATATCTTTTGTTATTTCTGTTGCAATCTATATCCAGATTTGGATGCTTATCAGGTTTATTACAAGACAGGTTGTCGTGCTCTTGCGAATATGGTAGCATTAGAGTTATGTCATTTGGTTAGGATTGTTTTCTCTTATCTCTAGTTATTAGTTGTTAGCTTGTGAGATGATTTTGAATTGTTTTGGTGAGTTTGATATTGGGCTACTTGATGTAAACTTGAGTCTTTGGTAATTGGTCTTCGTACTTACGGATTCTTACTTTTGAGGATATTCAAGTTTTTAATTTGAGTCTTTTGGTGTAGTTTGTGTTTTAGTTGTGATTTATGGTTATCCATGTGAGTATTAATGGCATCTTGTGTGATTTTAGTCAGGACTATGTGGTCAGGCAACCTTTAAGTTGTCATTTCTTGGATGCATCTTGATCGTATGGGTTAGATTTCCATCCCTAATCCTATAAAAATCATGCATCAGATAAGTGTTCTTGTAACCTCCAAAACTCACAATTTCCCAAGAAATGCGGAATAAAAATTTTTGTTGAATAAATCCTCAAACTAACCAATCCCAAAACAATGTACTGAGCCAAGGGTAATACTTCCAGAATGAAAACCATAAATACTGCAAGTGCTCACTATCCTAAAAAACAATGTCATCAAGATAAAAGAAAACTGAACTATTGCATGCATCTCTAACCATAAGTCTTCGAATAAAGTAACAATACAATTCTGCCAAAAGTACTAATATGAAACTCAAGAGTAACTATCCTCAAGTCGACGACCTCAGACAAATATCAACATCCAAGCATCTTGTTGCCCTCAGCCTCGTAGTGGACCATTAATCTTGTAACCTATTTTCCAAGTAAAAAACAAGGAAAATAGAATGTGACTATGATGTTTTTAACTTCCAATCTCAAGCAATTTTAGTGACAGAAATCATAGAATTAATAACAATTTACTTCCGTTCAAAAGTGCATCCCATGCATGTTACTTTCATATATGATGGCCGAAGCCCTTTTCAAAAAGGTTTGAGCATCCCATGCCCTGAAAATAGATATTGCTATAGGCAATAGTTCGTACACCCCGCGCATATTTTTTGGTATGCCCCACGCACCCGTTGGTCTTACTCAGATTGCCAACAATTAAACTTACTTAGGTTGCCAATAACGCCACACATCCCACACAGGCAATACATAATATATATATATATATGTATATCATGCTTATCCTTCTAATAACATGCATCTCATCTTTTCATATCATTTCCCATCATGCATTATATAACCAATGCAACAACAACAATCGTACAACTAGTGCAACAATAACAGTTTAACAAAGACTTGCAGGCGTACAATTAAAAATACCATAATCCTACACTCACAAATACTACTTTTCAAACCTTCTCCTTGCCTTTAAGTGAGGCATCAATGCCTTCCTCGAGCATCCCTGTCAAATCAAACTATAAATTTTAGTCCACATTGTATATAGATTGACAAGGAATATGAAATCATTAAATTAAACCAACATTCGATATGGTTTGCTTTCATAAATTACTAATTAATTAAATAACTATTTTTAAACTACTTATTAGGGTTCCCAAAATACAAATTAATACTTTCCATAAATATTCTAGGTCCAAACCCGAACCAAACTCCTCAAAAACCCTCAAAACACACTTTTGCTCGACCCTTCGCTCGAGCAAAATGTCGAGCGGCCAAGCTTCGCTCGAGTGAAATGGGTCGCTCGACTGCAGAGATGTTGGACACCCAAGTTCGCTCGACCCTTCGCTCGAGCCTGGGAGTTTGGCTCGAGCGAAATCAATAGATTCAACACACCTTTTTAGCAATTTGATGAACTACCACTTCTACAACCTTCCAAACCTCGACTTTTTTGCCTAAAAAAATCCTTTATACCAAAATGTTCTACACGTATGTACACTATACATACTCAATTTGTGGCCTTTTACAACTCATAAACACCACCAAAATCCCAAGAACTACCCTCTAACCCAAGAGGTCTCCCCCAAAACGAGTATAATCTTTAAAACTCAGATCTAGACCAATTCTAAAGTGATGTAAGAATGAAAACTACATCAATAGATTAGTATTTACCTTAGGAACAAAGTTGTAGAAGATTTCTTCCTCCAATCTTCACTCTAAGAACCCTCAAATCTTTGAATCACCCCTTGGAACTAGCCTCCCTTCTCTCAAAACACTCAAGCACATTTAGCAAATATGTGATTACCCTAATGACCACTCCCATAATTCAGATTTCAAACTTATTTTACTTCCCTACCCCTTCACTAATTCATATAATTGCCCTGGTGTGCCATTGCCCTCACTTATATTATACTTATTATCTTGTAATCATATGATATATAACTTAATCCCACCAATAAGTCCTTTAGCTCTTATATTTAAAATAGGGTTCATTATTTCCTTAACTTCTCCTTTGGTAAATGTTAAACATTTAAATTTATAAATAAATAAGATGGATATTACAGTTCCACTCTTGTCCAAAAACCCACAGATATTTCACTTTGGTGCTTAAAGTTCATCCGAGATATATATAGATAGAGAAAGAGATAATTGATAAATATCAATCTTAAGGATTCAAGTAGCACGAGATTTGGTGCTTTGGGTTGTACAGTTGTAGGAATTGAAGGATTCAAGGGCGAACATAACAAAAATTGTTTCCTTAAAATTCTTAGTAAAATTCTTGTTCAAAATGACTCAAATTAATGCAAATTTTTGCCATTAAGTTTGATAACTCAAAGTATAGGTCTTATATGGTCTAAATCTTGAAAATAAATGCCGATAGAAAAACCAATGTTAAAAATAAAGCTTTAAGAAGTTTGGAATCACAGAGAAATGCTATTAGAAAGCATCGATAGGTGCACCGGCACACCGGTTGGAACACTAATAGGCTACCAATTTTCACAACTCAAGATTCTATTTGTATTTTGGGAATGTTCCTTGTTAGATCCATCAATTTTTTTTATCGAAATTATTGGATAAATGTAATTTTATTGAGATTCTGAGAGTTTCAGCTGTAATTGAGGATATATTGATGTTTGGGATTGTTTTAGATGAGCCTCGATAGTTCGAAATAAATTCGAATGACCTAAGAAGGCTTTTTATAGTGATTGTACCAGTACGATTGGGTTCTGTCCAACCCTAGACCAACCTCTTGAACTACCTCTACCAATACGATGCCTTAGTGTACTGGTATGTCCTTGATTTAGAATCTCACGAGGTCTGTCTGGGGGTAATTTTGAAAGATTGTTACACATCATTTTAACTCATCCTTATATCATTTCAATCTATATTTTCTCTATATATAACTCTTATATATCAGACCTTCTCTCTCTATACCTCCATTGTTAACCCCATTCTTCACTTCTCTCTTCCTAATCTCTCTAACAAGCAAGACTTTGAAAAAACCTTTTTTAGAAACATCGTAGATCACTTCGAGATCTACACAATCATTACCATTTTGTGGCCACTTATCAAGAGCCCTCATCTAGACTGTTTCTCGATTCTTAAGTCTAAGGTAGGGATTTCTATCCTAAGTATATATGTTTGCATTTCTCCTTTCCCTCCATGTATTCATCACTCATTTTATTTTTCAAGCATTTGGAATTCAAAGCTTGCATTGGGTTGAGAATACTTTATTGTTTTTCAATATCTTTATGGAATTGAACTCATACTCACAGCAATTTCGTGATTCTACCATTAATTTCAAGAATCCCCAAATTTCTTAAAACCCTAATTTTGGATCATTCTTATAAATGGGTAGTTTTGTGTGTAACATTCGTAAAGTATGAAATTGATTTGGAATTGATGAAATTGGAACTGTTGGAAAAAAATAAATTAGATTAATTAGGATCTTTATTTTTGGTTATGTTTGACCAAACCATTCCTTGTACATTATTTTGCTTAATTTGATTAGATTTGATTAGGGTTTGATGAGTTGTATTTCCATAGGAGATGTCTCTCCTCTTGTATAAATTAGGGCATTGTATAGTGTTATAATAAATAAATAAACATCTTTTTTATTTCCATTTTGGTATTAGAGCCTCTATCCATTTCTCAACCGTCTTTCTCAACCTCTGTCCATCTCAGCCGCCTTACTCACTCATCCCTCGATCTTCTCTTTCCTAGCACCTCTCTCAATGCCTTTCTCAGCCACTGACATCTCTCTCTGTGGCGTCTTCCTCGCTGGCATCGTTGCCACTCTTGCTGCCGCCGCCGTTGCCGCCCACCTCCGACCAATCTCGCGCAACCTTTTCTATCAGCAGCTTCTTTGCTGTAGTCATCCCCATCCATCTACATCCCAGGTCATCGCACAACAAAGATCTCATACAGACATCACATGTTCTCAGTTGCGATTCAAACCACCAGTACTGGTTACATCACCAACACCGACTATCCTTCTTCAACCTTCCCAGCCTCCAATCCTTCCACCTTTTTTAGCCGAGCAGTCATCTCCGGCCATTCAGTGATCTGCTCTGATCGCCATACATCTCTGGCCACCTTCCTCCAGCCCATGTGACAACACCCAGGCATCGCCTTCAGCGACTGGCCCTCGCCGGTCATCTCTACGCCGGCCCTCTCTCCAGCCATCTCGCTATTGTCTCCTCTCAATCATAGCCTCCCTTCACCGACATCCCGTCTCTCTCTGCGGCATCCTTCACCAACTCTGCGGTGTCTCTCTCTGAGACCGTGACCACCGCAGCCTCTTGACGGTGCCTCCCGCGCCTCTGTCCAGATTACCCATTGTCAGCCATCTCTCTCTCATTACTGTGAGGTGTTGCTTGGGCTTTCTAGAGTTTTGATTGTTGTGATTTCCATTCTTGGATCTGTGGGATTTCTTAGTGCCATTGGAGTGAAATCCATACTCCTCATTATTAATGTTGTTCCCTTCCTATTTTTGGCACAACTCCTCTCTCAAATCTCTCTACCATCTGTCACCATTCTCTGGCACTATTATCTAGTCTGCGCCATTCAGATTTGCCATCATCCAGATCTGCTCTGTTGTCATCCATATTGGCCATCCAGATCTATCAGCATCCCTCGTTGCTCCTTCATGAGTGATTACGACTAAAGCGGTATGAGTTTTCTGCCCTATTTGTGATTTCTGTCATATCCTATATTGTTTGGATTCATAGGTGATACTGGAAAGAAGACTTCCTCGGTCTATGGTCCCACTACTGCTATTGCCACAGGTACTCCAACCGCTCTTCATGGTAAGTCAGACCATTCCACCTGGATTTTGGATTCTGGTGCTAATAATCATATGACCGGTTAGTCTTCTGTATTTGCATATTGTTCAGTCAGTATGTATTGTTTATGGATCCTCCATACCAGTGCGTCATCAGGGAGATGTTTGTTTATCCACGGATATTACTTTTTCATTTGTTTATTATGTCCCTAATTTTGCCTACAATCTTCTTTCGGTTAATCGTCTTACCAAAGATCATAACTGTGCTGTTGTATTCCTACCTTCTTGTTGCTACTTGCAGGACCTAACTTCGAAGAAGATTTTTGGCAGGGGGTATGAGCGTGATGACCTCTATTACTTTGGATCTCCTATGTCCTCTAGTCTGCAAGCTTTGAGTTCTAGTAATTCTATTTTGCCAGATTCTCATAAATTTGACTTCAGTCTTAAAATTTTAGACTTGTGGCATGCTCGTCTTGGACATGCTAACATTCAATACTTGTGCTGGTTGTTTCCTCAATTAAATAAAGTTTGAAAGGAGTCTAATTTCAAGTGTGTGGTCTGTGAATTGTCTAAACACACTCATACCTCTTATATTCCCCGTATACATAGAGCTCCTAATGATTTTGACCTTATTCATTCTGACTTCTGGGGTCCTTCACCTGTTACTGCCTTGTTTCACCATTGTTACTATGTCACCTTTATTCATGATTACACTCGTTGCACTTGGGTATATCTTATGAAGAAAAAATCTGAAGTCTTTACTCACTTTAGAAATTTCCTACAAATAATTGAAACCCAATATCATACCGTGGTGCGTAATATTCAGTCTGATAATGGTCGGGAATATATTACTAATGAATCTCGATCTGCTCTTAATCAAGATGGAATCCTTCGACAACTTACGTGTCCCTATACACCTGAACAAAATGATGTGTCAGAATGTAAAAGCCGTCACATCATGTCTGTTGTTAGATGTCTCTTACGAGGTATAAAATGTTCCTAAATATTTCTGGCATATGGTTGTTCTCACTTCCACATATATTATTAATTGTACTCTTAGTTGTGTCCTTCAAGGAAAAACACCACTTTACATTCTTAAACCTATTGCTACACTATTTTCTCTAGTGCCTCGTGTCTTTGTATGCACGTGTTTTGTGCAAAATAAGAATCCTGCCCGCACTAAACTTGATGACAAAGCTATTCGTTGTGTCTTTTAGGATATTCCTCCATGTCAAAGGGATATCAGTGTTATGATACTTGTCACATATATCATACTTTGGATGTTACTTTTTTGGAGACTGTTCCTTTGTTTCCAGGTTCTTCTCCCTCTATAGGACAAATACCAGCGGAACCTATTGTGGCCGAGGATTCCACATTACCTAGGCCCATTCTTATTCTTGATTCCACTGGTGACTCATTGCCCCTGTTATCCTTCACGATCCATTGCAGGTCTACTCCCGTCATCCTCGCTCATCTAAACCCCTGCCAATATCTTCTTCGGATCCAAGTATCTCTCCTTCTCCCTTACCTTTTGTGGTTTCCCCTGATATTGCCTCTCCCCGTTACCCTACCCGTGTTCGTCGCCCACCTACTCGTTATCATTTGGCTGAAAGTACTAATTATCCTATTTCAAAATATGTGTCTTATCAGGGCCTCTCTGCTTCTTATAAAGCATTTGTAAGTCAGGTTGACTCGGTCTCTATTCCTCGTTCTGTCTATGAGGCTCTCTAGGATCCTAAATGGATTACTGCCATGAAAGCAGAAATTGATACTCTTCAAGACAATTAGACATGAGAGCTTGTTGCTCTTCCGATAGATGAGCATACTGTTGGGTGTAAATGGGTGTTTAGTCTTAAATACTTGGCGGATGGATCTATTGATCGTTATACGACATGTTTTGTTGCCAAGGGATTTACTCAAATCTCTGGTAAGGATTTTGGGACCACCTTCGCTCCGGTGGCTAAGTTAACTACTGTTCTCCTTCTTATTTCATTAGCTGACTTTTTTGATTGGCCTCTTCATCAGCTTGATATTAAAAATGCTTTTCTGAATTGAGATTTGAATGAGACAATTTATATGGATCCTTCACCGGGATTTCAGCCTCAGGGGGAGTGTTCTGGGAAAGTTTGCCGTCTTCGAAAATCTCTTTATAGCCTGAAACAGTCTCCTCATGCTTGGTTTAGTTGGTTTAGCGATGTGGTTCTTAGTATGGTATTTATTCAGTGTCATTCAGATCACACATGTTTTATTCATTGTCAGTCTCAAGGGAAGTGTATTATTCTCTTTGTCTATATTGATGATATTATTATCACTGGTGATGATGCATCTGGAACCTCTCAAGTAAAACATGACTTGAGTACATCATTTGATGTTAAGGATTTGGGCTCTCTTCGTTATTTTCTTGGTATTGAGGTTGCTAGGTCTCTCCATGGTATGTCGTTATCCCAGAGAAAGTATTCTCTAGATCTTCTTCAGGATACAAGTATGCTTGGGTGTAGACATGCATCTTCCCCTATGGACCCAAATCTTAAGTTAACTGCAGAACTGGGAGAATTATTACCAGACCCTTCGGTGTATCAACATCTTGTGGGTCATCTTATCTATTTAACGAACACAAGACCGGATCTTACTTTTGACGTTAGTGTTGTTAGCCAATTTATGCATTCCCCTCGTACGTCTCATTTAGATGCTATCTACCATATCCTTCGATACCTCAAGACTTGTCCTGGTCTTGGGCTTTTCTTTACATCTGGAGCACACTCAGGTCTCTCATGCTTTACATATGCTAATTATGTAGGCTCTAAGGGTGACAGGTGCTCTACCTCTGGTTTTTGTACCTTTTGTGACAGTCATCTTATATCTTGGAAGAGTAAGAAGCAAGATGTTGTCTTGCGTTCCTCTGCTAAAGAAAAATACCATTCTATGGATCATGGCACATGTGAGCTCCTTTGGCTTCAAACTCTTCTAAATGAGTTGGGTTTTCTAGTAGCAGGCTCGTCTACCTTGTTTTGTGACAACAAGTCTGCTATTATGTTATCTTCTGATTTAGTTCTTCATGAAAGAACTAAACATATAGAGGTTGATATTTATTTTATTTGGGAAAAAGTTTGATTTGGTGTTATTACTCCAAGTTTTGTTCGTTCATCTAATCAAACTGCTGATATGTTTACCAAGTCTATTGGTCCTATGCTTCTTCAATCATCTCTCGGCAAGCTGGGTCTCGTCAATATCTTCTCCCCAACTTAAGGGGGAGTGTTGGAAATAAAAAAATAAATTAGATTAATTAGGATCTTTATTTTTGGTTATGTTTTACCAAACCATTCCTTATACATTATTTTGATTGATTTGATTAGATTTGATTAGGGTTTGATGAGTTGTATTTCCATAGAAGATGTCTCTCCTCTTGTATAAATTAGGGCATTGTATAGTGTTATAATAAATCAATATACATCTTCTTTATATCCATTTGGAACATTTAATTGTTCATTGGAACATTTAATTACATGAGTCACATGGAAGATAATTTGGTTAGGATCATTTTGCCCTAACCATAAGATGAGGTTGTGGATAATAAAATCAATTCATACTTAATGAGTGTGGAATAATTGGGTTGGCTACTATGCAACAATTTCATTCTCTGTGTTGATATCACTCACAATATTGCATAATGGGGGTTTGATTGGGCTCTCCCTATGGGTCAGGGAATACTAGGAATTATACGATGTTATAAAAAATGCAACCAAGATGGCGGTGAATTGGTCAAACTAAAATAATGATCAAATAAAAAATACTTGAAAACAAAAGCAAGAGATAAACTATATCAAAATATATTTTTATAATTGTGGCTCAAGTGCCAATCTCAAGCATCTTTCGGTACACTTAGATAGAATCAAATTCCAACAATTTCTCCCGCTCCTCAAAAGCCCACAGGAACGGAGTTGATGCTCCCACATCCATAGCATGAGTAGTTAAAGCAAGTGAATGATTTGAAATTCGTTTTCCTTTGTTTATTGATTTGATTGAGTGGGCTTATTGTAATACGGCAATGGGTGAGGTTTACAGCTTTGAGATTGATTCATGAACGAGGATGAAAAATAGTTTTGGTATATAGAATAATACTAAATGAACCACAACTAGAGATGCAAGCAAGATAAAAAGATAAAAGAACGAGGCAAGAGGCACATGATATATAGTTGTTTAATTGGGAGGTGTCTCTTCCCAACCTACATCCACTTCCCCCACAACTAATGAAGGATACCATTAAAATTGGGCAACCACCAAGTGATTCCTAGTTTAAAACTTGAGAGCCTTCAAGGGTGGCATCCGATCGTTATAACCAATGAGAGTCTTCATGGGTGGTCTCTAACCTAAACATGTATGAGAGCCTTCAAGGGTGGCCTCCAACCTTTTCAAAGAATGATTTCTAAACAAGAAATCAAAGGACTATAGATGTAACGACTTGGATTTCCAAAATCTTTTTAATTAAATTATTTGATTTTAAAGTATATCTCGGAAGCTTTACGTTGATTTTGACTTCTCGGTCACGGATATCTCTTCTTGGCACACGATTCGGACGATAACGAAGTGGTTCTGTAGGTCCTTAAATCATTAGTTTGATAGTTATCGACACTCGTAGCTTGTGGAAGGCCATGACATGGTCTTAGGATGCTTGTTCGATGATTAGAACATGTTGAAAATGTCTGAGGTTGCGTCGGGAAGGTCTGAGAGTGTTTCGGAGTTGTTCCGGGACATTAGCTGGAGGCTCGACCGGACCAAGGGTTGGTACCATCCAGAGGAGGGAGCCGAGAGTTCGGGGTTGTGCTTCAGGAGGTCTCGTCCGGACCGGGGTGGTGCCCGTCCGGACGACAAAGGGTTCTCGTCCGAATGACGGAATTCTCGTCCGGACAGTGCGACTGCGAATTGTGATATATGTTTGGGGTTTTCAATTAAGTTGGACCAAAAACATTTCCCCCAAACCCTTAGTCCGAAAATCCTCTCCCTCTCTCTAAAACCTTAGAAATGCCTCCCTTCTCTATCAAATCCACTCCAATCCGCCAACCTCTTGAAGATTTGATCTTCACAAACCTTCTTCTCCTCTCCTCCCTCTATACGGCTATGGTGGTGGATTGTAGCGACCCGTATTTTTTATAAAGAATTTCCGGAATATCGGTTCGTAATTTAAATTAGATTTAAAGTCTAATCTAATTTTGACTTAAAATCCTAGTGGGATTTTAAGGTTGTTGACCCTAGTATGAGGTAGAGGATTCTATTACGAATCCAACGCAACTTGAATCGTCTCAATCGGAGTCCGGATGAAAGAGTTAGGCTCGAAACCGTTTCGATAGCAATTCTAGGAAATCCTGAGCCTAGCGTAACCGGTTAGAGGTTTTGGAGCGTAACTGGTTAGGGGTCTCCCTCTGCGAGTTGGAGGAAACAACCGCGCAGAGCGTAACCGGTTAGGGTTTGGAGCGTAACC
>NMUG010005714.1:0-12978 GCA_002855965.1 Monotropa hypopitys | reverse complement strand
TAGGGACGGATCTAAGGAGAGACCAGGGTGGGCACATCACCCCCTGGATTTTCCCCACCTACCGGGTGAATCTCGCGTCTCTAAATGTCGTGTGAAAGATCTAATTCGTTCAAAAAATTTAAAATTGTTTTTTAACTAACACTGTAAAAAATTAGCTCATTTGAATAATTGTAATTATTTAATCAAATTTTCATTTAGAAATTATGCCTAAAACTCCTGAATGAAAACATAAAAGTTTGGATAAAATAGTTACAGTTATTTGAATGAACTAATTTTTTACAAAATTGCTTAAATTGTTATTTTAAATTTTTTGAATGTCTCGGATCTTTTGTGCAACACCCGAAGACGCGGGTCCACCACCCTATTGATGTGTGTATTTGTGCTACAGTCTTGGAGAAATATTTGTTTTGTACACTATTTTGTTCTTCAATTAATTTCACATTCATCGATTGTTACATTTAATACCACACCATCATTACTTATGATTTCGTAGCAATTGCATTTCATTTTTGTTCAGATGCGTATAGGATCGTCTTGATTTTTCTGATAATTGGAAAAAAATAGACCGTTTCAATTTTTTGTATTAACTGCACTTTTGATAATAGAATCGTAGCAATTTTACTTCATCTTTCTTCTATTCCCTTGTAATTTTAACATTGAGCGTTTTTTAGAAAATGAAAACTCATCGCGTGCAATTATAAATTATATCTAACTTAACTATCAATATAATTTTCTTGTTTCTTTTGTAGTATTTACATTTAAGATTTTGACCCCTTGACTTATATTCCTGGATCCGCCCCTGCTCTTACCTGTTTATAATTTTCGGGTACGTAGTTGGTGACTAGGTGCCACTTCCTCTCATCTCCTTTTGTTTTGCTTTGTTAGATTTCTCAGTTTTTTCAAATGCAATTTGAGCTGCAATGTTGTGTTAATGGCTTCTATCAATGACTTATTTCATTATCCCCTCTCTTTCGATTCTAACATATTAGATGTACATTTAATTCTAGTGCAATTTGAGCTACATTGGCATGTCATTACTTTTTTCCTTGAGTGCTTAGTTATAGCAAGCTGCTCTTAGAAAGAACACCATTTCATAATAGGAAAGTTCAATGGATTTCACGAATGCTTGGAGAATGAAACATTCAAGGAAGTGTAAACGTTTCTGTAAATTATTGTTTTGGAACCATGAGAAGATAGACTATCGGGAAAACACTACTTTGGACTTGTTAATTGAGCTCGTTGCAGTTTCCACATCTATTAAGGGTATGAAACTGTGCGGGGGTAAAATCAGAAGTTGGTTACCTCCGTAAATGAACTCATTATCTGAGCTGATGTGGTTTTCCTTATTGATCTGACTACGCTCCTCACTGTATCTGCACTCACAAACATGGGTTAGAGGATCTCTTACCGTCGTTGGCCGGAAGGCTCTCCGATGACCAAGTCCTTGATCGAAAGAAAAACTCTAAGAAAGCTCAAATATGGTTCGTAAGCCAAATTAGCATGTACCTTTTCTCGTGGGTTGAACCTTGCTTTTATAAAGACTTTCCGGATTACCAACTTCCCGCTGATAATCAGGATTGGATTAGGATTTCTCATCCCAATCCTCTGAAATATATCTTCCGCCTTAACTTTATTTCTGTTACATTTTGACCGGATTGCCTTCGGAATTCCAGCTTCTGCAATTGTCATCAAGATAAGATTAGGATCCCTGATCCTAATCTATCCTTTTTAGGCGTAAATAGCTGGGACACGTGTGTTGGCCGCTACCCACTAGTCAACTAACACATGTACGCATCACCTGCTACCTTTGCCGCACTATTAGGATGTCGAGCCACACAAGACTGATCTAATCCGCAGTGCGGGTAGACTGACTTGCATGTGGTTGACTATATCAGGGATTCGTCTACATGCATTCGACTGTTGAAAATCTCTTCTGCATTGTCAGGATGTCGAGCTGCGCAGAGCTGACCTAATCCGTAGTACGGGAAACTGATGACACATGACTTTTTGTATCGAATAACTAGATGACATATGCCGCACTACAAGCTATGTGTCCACGGAATCTGAATTTTTCCTTTACACGTGGAAAATCCTGATTTACCTTACCACAATTGCCCCAACTTTGGCTACTTCAGCTGCACATCCATAGTGAACAAAGCTAAACAACCAGCCTATATGCCGCCATTCCATTTATCGATAAAGTCCAACCATCTTTTTTTGAATTTGGAGCATCTCATTTAATGCGCATTTAACGCGATGGGACCCTGCAGTCCTTTTGAGGAAAACAACCCTTCCCGTGTGCTACTATCTGGACTTTAAATTACATGGAGTCCCTCCAAATTCACTTTCTGCTCTCAAACTTCTTAATCTTCGTGCGAATCAGAGCTCCCGATAATCCCTAACTTCTCACTTTGCGTCTTATGGTCTCCCATTCTTCTAAGTCTCTCTTGCTTCTTCCTCTGATTCTTGCTAGAAAACCTCTTCTGATTCTCTTTGATTTCTCACTTCTCTGAAATGGGATTTTTCCGATCCCTCGTCGATAACCCTGAGAAAATCGAACAGTTCCGGCAGGATTACGGGATCCCGGAGGATGTTGCCGTTAGCCTTGCTAATGCAGATTATTATCGGGATTCTGCAGACAACACCCTCCACATCCCAGTAATCCAGCCCGTGAGGGTTTGGGTGTGCTTCCCTCTGCATCCTCTTCTGAGACATATCTTTTCTTACCTAAATCTCTAACTCCAATGCAAGGGGCCACCAACACAATTCGAATTGTGATGGGTGTTGCCATTTGAACCAAATTACCGGCTCCCAGATGTGCCTCTGGGAGATACTGTACCGTTACACCATAAATCATATAAAGAAGGATGTCTGGTACCTCAAGGTACGGTCTGATCGGGGCAAACTAGTACCATGGCTTCCTGATTCAACTAGGGGTGACGATGACGATTTCCTAATCATAACAGGGAATAGAGAGTTCACTCCCGGGTCCAAGAGAGAATACCTGGTTCCCCAGGCAGACGGATCCCCCCGTTAGTACTTTTTTCTCACTTTATCCTTCTTTCCCTTTGCTACTTTCTGAACACCAATCTCGTTTTCCCTTGTGGTTGCAGATTCTTAGGTGAACAAGACCTTGCTACACAACAAATTCGTCAAGACAGACGAAGTGACCAAGGCCGTCAAATATACTCTGCCTTCTGGGAAGCTAATTGACTGCTCTATTGACAACCTATTGGGATATACCCCAGACTATCGGGGGTACCGCGGTGCCAGACATCCAGGGTTTGTTTCGGACATTGCCCCAGTAGACTTAGCTATCCCAGTAGGAGTGCCCCTTCTTGACTTGGGAGTTACCATTGCTGAGCCCCCTCCCGCAGCCGTTGAAGGTGTTGATATGTTGCAAGAGATCGAACAGTGGGAAACCCCACCTTCCCCTAACCTTGTTGAAGTTGTTGGGACATCTTCCCGCGCTGTATTTCTCTGCCAGACTGGGACGACGATATGGCCTCCTTCAGTTTCGCAAGCATGTACAAAACAGGCCCTGGGGCCCGATCACCCACTCCTCCCAAGAGGGCCACAACCGGTGCTCCCAATGTCGTTGCTGCTACTGTTGTGCCTCCACCTCCTCCTGCCCCCTTCCGGTCAGGTTCCACTATCTCCTCCCCTTTCGGCTCCAGATGCGACTAATCAGTCTCCCCGTACCCGCCAAATATCTAAAGAGACTGCTGATCAGACTGAGGAGCCTTAGGCTCAAAAGAAGCAAAGGATGGGTGAACTCACTCGTACGGATAAAGGGAAAGCCCTTGTGGATGATGAAGATTGGGCTCCCTTTTTTCTAAAAGAGGACGACAACGTTGTTAAGAAGAATGGTCGGATCCTCGACGAGGCCTCTGCAGAAGGGATTGCCCGTGTTGTGGTGCTCCCTAAGGACGTATCTGAAGAGGCCATGTTCTCTTCTAAAGACCTGTCCCACATGATCTTCTCGTATTCTCTCAAAGTCTCAGTCTTTGACACTACGTTTCTTTAGCCTTTACCACTTCACATTATGACTTTTTTTTTCTTCTTTTCTTGTTTGAAATAGGTTGTGTAGTGTGCGTCCGAGTTATCTGACCGATATGCACGCCTGGACGCTGTACATGCCAAAGATATTGACCGCTTAAAAAATGCTATGGCGCTGGCGAAGAAGAATGAGGATAAAGTCCACCTCATTTCTAAGAAGCACGAGGATGCCTCTGTTGCTCTGGCCGCAGGGCAAAAAGAGATGCAAGGGCTGGAGGTCTCTTCGGTACGGGCTTATACACTCCTCTTGCCACCATTTTGGAAGTGGCCGGCCAGGCAGGGAGGAAATCGAGCAGAGTTGGAAGCAACAGGTCTGAGGTGCAGTTACCATAGAGAATATGGTCACAAGACCGAAGACTGTAGAATATTCAAACAGTTCCTAGAAGAACTTGTGGAGGCAGGTCATTTGAAGCAGTACCTAGCTCACCCCCCTGCGCAGAATAATAGGCAGGTAAGGGTGGTGAGGGACGGCGATTGCTCAGATGAGGATCTGCCTCCAGCTGGTGTAATTCGTGTGATTCACGGAGGTGAAGAGCAGGTTCCACTTCAGGAGTCCAGGGCTTTAAGAAGAAAGCAGGCTTCAGAACACCATGTGCTACAGCTCGGCCAGAAGAGAGCAAGGGAGAACGATGGATATATAGTACAGATAGCCTTCTCGGATGAAGATTTGGAGGGAGTTACTATACCGCACAACGACGCCTTGATCGTTACCTTGAACATCAACAGATTCGACACTGAAAGGATATTGATTGACCAGGGCAGTTCTACAGATATCTTGTATTTGCAAGCATTTTTGAAGACGGGTCTTTCCCAGAAGGATCTAAGGGAAGTACGGATTCCCTTGATTGGTTTCAATGCAGAGCCCGTGTGGCCCCTTGGCTCCATTGTGCTGCCAGTCAGGGCAGGGCATGTCACCAAGGATGTGGAATTTCTGGTCACCGATGTACCGTCAGCCTACAATGCGATAATGGGAAGGACATGGATGCACAAGATGGGCGCTATCCCGTCCACTTACCATCAATTGATCAAATTTCCAGGCCCCAAGGGAGTAGAGAGCATTCGAGGGAATCAGAAATCATCCCGAAATTGCTTTCTGGCTTCTATCAAGGCTGGCCCAAAATGCGAGCAGGTTAAGTCCATCGAAGTGCCCGATCAGCCAGTCTTAGAAGATGTGGGAATGGATCCCAGTGCCCGTGTGGTCGAGAGCTTGAGAAAAGTTCCCGCCCATGAATCAGACATTGACAGGTATTTCCTCCTCGGGAGTGAGCTCCCGGAGAAGGAGGCCCTCGAGTTTGAAAGGATGCTTAAAGAAAATATCGATGTATTTGCTTGGACTCCAGCAGAGATGCCTGGTGTTGACCCGAGCATAATATGTCACCACCTTAACGTGGATCCTTGCCACAAACCGGTAATGCAAAGAAGACGTTCAGCCGCGCACCATGCAGAAGCGGTGATGGAGGAGGTTAGCCGTTTGATGGAAGCCAAGGCTATCAGGGAGGTGTATTATCCCGAGTGGTTGTCCAACACCGTTGTCGTGAAAAAGAAGAATGGAGCATGGAGGGTTTGTGTGGACTTCACTAGCCTCAACAAGGCGTGTCCAATATTGCTACAGCGGGGTACGCGCGGATGAGTTTTTTGGATGCTTTCAGAGGTTATCATCAGATTGCCATGTACGAACCAGATCAAGAGAAAACCGCCTTCATCACTCCTCTTGGTCTATATTGCTACAGGGTGATGCCATTTGGACTAAGGAACGCGGGTGCAACCTACCAGAGATTGGCCACACTTATGTTTAAAAAATTGCTGGGAAAGACCATGGAGGTATATATTGATGATATGGTGGTGAAGTCCAAGGAGTCGGGATCCCATATATCCGATTTATATCAGACCTTCTGTATTCTGCGGCAGTACGGCTTGAAGCTCAACGCCTCTAAGTGTGCTTTCGGGGTCAGTTTGGGCAAGTTCTTGGGACATCTCGTTACCAGAAGAGGCATTGAGGCAGATCCCAGTCAGATCGTTGCGTTGCAGAGTCTCCAAAGTCCGAGAACGACTAAGGAGGTGCAGCGTCTGACCGGGATGGTTGCCGCGCTAAACAGATTCATCAGCCGGTCTTCCGACAGATGCAGACCTTTCTTTCAGTTGCTGAGAAAAAGCGCGACCTACTCATGAGGAGCAGATTGTGAAAGTGCTTTCCAGGAGTTGAATAAGTATTTATCAGAGCCTCCTTTGATCTCCACACCAATTCCTGGAGAGAAGCTGACAGCATACTTAGTCGTTTCAGATCATGCAATCAGCGCAGTCTTGATCAAGGAGGAAGAAGGAAAGCAAGTGCCAGTTTATTATGTAAGCAAAACCTTGCTTGATGCCGAGACTAGGTACTTACCACTAGAAAAATTGATTTTTGCCTTGGTTATGGCTTCACGCAAGTTACAACACTACTTCTTAGCTCACCCAGTAGAAGTACCAACGGTCCATCCGGTCGGGACTGTTCTGAGAAAGGCAGAGCTGTCCGGGCGGGTCGCAGCATGGTCAGTGGAGCTTGGAGAGTATGACATCAGGTTTGTTCCCCGCACTGCCATAAAGGGACATGTACTAGCAGATTTTGTAGCAGAGTTTTCTGCAGCACCAGTCCATACGGAAGCGCAGCATAACCTAGCAGAGGAGAACCCCGTACACCCTGAGCCGCAAGATGATGAGCCACCCGTGGATGAGTTATGGAAGATCTATGTGGATGGATCAGCTTGCAGCAAGGGGTCAGGTATTGGAGTGTTGATGATATCGCCAGAGTCCGTTGTTTTAGAACAATCAGTCCGGTTGGCATTCAGGGCCTCCAATAACGAAGCAGAATATGAAGCCATGCTAGCAGGACTCACTGGTGTACGAAAATGTGGAGCCCAACATGTTCTGGTTCACTGTGACAGTCAGTTGGTGGTGAACCAACTGTCAGAGGAATATGCCACGAAAGACGATAGAATGACTCTCTATACTGCCGCAGTGAAGCAGAAAATGCAGGATTTCAAAACAGTACGTGTTTTGGGGGAAGAATATAAAGATCATTATCAGAAAACATAACTTTAAGGAATTTTGCCATCCAAAACTCGAGAATGTGTTCTATTTATGAGATAATTAGCAGTAAAAATAGCATATTCCCAAAAAGATTTTGGAACTTGCATATGAAGCATGAGAGCTATAGCTAAAATTGGCCCATTTTTTCGTTCTGCAACCCCATTTTGTTGGGGAGTAGTGACACAAGTAATTTGATGGGTAATACCATGAGTTTCATTGAACTGCGTAAACTGATGAGACAGATACTCTTGGGCATTATCAGTTCTCAAAATATGTATTTTAGCATTGAACTGATTAACAATTTCAGCATGGAATTTTGAGAGGACAGAATATTTATGACCTCTCTTTGAGAAGATATACCCAGGTTAAACGAGAGAAATCATCAATGAAAGTAACGAAATAGCGAGCACCACATAGGCCTATAGTGCGAGAAGGTCCCCAAATATCTGAATGAACTAAAGCAAAAGGTTGTGAAGAGGGAGATTCAGGGCGTAAAGAAAAGGAAACTTTGTGGTGTTTACTTAGTTCACATGTATCACAATTGAAAGGAGAAAAGTTAGGTAAATTTGGAACTAGCTTTCGATGATTGGCAGAAGACGGGTGCCCAAGACGACAATGTCACTGATATGGCGTAATAGTAGAATGTAGAGCAGAGGACCCACAAGAGATGGTTGGTTGTGACTGTTCCTCCTCCTGGAGGTAATACAGGCCATTCTTCTCATACCCCAAACCAATTATCTTCTGCGTGTTTAGATCCTGAAATTCACAACGAGAAGGATAGAAAAGAATAGAACACTGGTGAGTACAAGATATTTTATGAATGGAAATAAGATTAAAAGGGAACTGTGGCACATATAAGAAAGACCGAAAAACAAGACCAGATGAGGAGTATGTACTAATGCCACAAACCAGAACTTTAGAATTATCAGCAATTGTAACATAAGAAGGAACAGAAGGGGTGTTTCGGGGCGGTGCGGCTGGTCATGAACCTATCAACCAACGTCTCAACTAATTGTTCCCAACTGCAGATTGATCGCGTGAGCAACCTGTGATACTAGTTGAGGACTGTCCGGTCCAAACTGGATGCGAGCATCCTGCAGTAAAGGCTTTTGTCTCCTTCGTGTAGGATTAAGGCTTGGTGGCAGTCCTTGAGATGGGCCACCGGGTCTGTCTTCCCATCATACTTCTAGAGTTGGGAAGATTGAATTCTCTGGGGATCTTGTAGTCGATGATATCCCTGGAGAGCGGATTGGATGTGATCTACTGGATTGCACGCTTAACAGTCTCTTGGACCGTTCTCCGGCCCTTGAGATGCTTGTTGAGCCATACCTTCATATCGTCGATGTTAGTTGGTACGGAATTATTCGGACCTGGGCAAGTCGGTTTTTCTGGGCATATTTCCTATACGGGAGCTCTGGGACGGAGTTGATCCCTGAGGTCCCGTACAGAATCTACAGAATGATCTTGGCGAGCGCTTCGAGCACGACTGTGGGTCCTGCTATGGTGCTCGCTGGGCTGTGGGGGGATCCCTGACAACCTTTCACAATTCCTGGCGGCATGGTGGACCCTTTCTGTCCCTGCTTCCTTGTTGGACCCTCCCTTGACTTTCCGGTACCATCTTTTGGCTTCCGAAAAGACGAGATCGAACGTTGCGGTCTTGGCTTGCTTGTGGGGCCCTTGGCTGTTGTTGTTTGTGACCAATGGACCCATCTTGTTGTTGAGGTTGTTTGGACAACCTTTTCACTTCCCTTTCCAGGCCCTTGATCGTCTGGTT
Source organism: Monotropa hypopitys (assembly GCA_002855965.1). NCBI lineage: Eukaryota > Viridiplantae > Streptophyta > Magnoliopsida > Ericales > Ericaceae > Monotropa > Monotropa hypopitys. Next base: position 4,079 of record NMUG010005714.1, on the reverse strand, counting down.
CTGTGATCTGATAATTTCGGCTAGATCCTCGTCTATGATTGATCTGGATCTGGGTGTAAATTGAGAGCAACGTGAACGAGATCAGTTGTCTCCTTCTTGAGAGTACTCTCTCTACATGCTGTCATATGTTATATCCTCGGGGCAGTCGTCTTGGGTCCTCTGTGTACCCCTAACGCCTTTAGCAGGGACTTTGTGATTCCCTATTAGGCTAGGAGCGCCTCTACGAGCACCCTGGACGCGAGACTGGGTGTTTCTGGCTTTTCTTGGTGCCGGAGATGGGTTGGAATGAGTGGTGTCTGTTTGTTTCCCATCCCAACCTGTTTTCCGATGATGGGGGTGTCGTCGTTGATTGTCATTTCTTCGTTCTAATCTTTGTCCTGATTCTGGTTTGCTTTTCCTTTTGTGAGTGGGCTTCCCATAGACGGCGCCAATTGTGCGGGGGTAAAATCCGAAACTGCTTACCTCCGTAAATGAACTGCTTATCTGAGTTGATGTGATTCTCCTTGCTGATCTGCTACGCTCCTCACTGTATCTGTGCTCACAAACATGGGTTATAGGACATCCCGTCGCTGTTGGCCGGAAAGCTCTCCAATGACTAAGTTAGTCATTGATCGAAAGAAAAAACTCTATGAAAGCTCAAATATGGTTCGTAAGCCAAATTAGCATGTACCTTTTCTCGTGAGTTGAACATTGCTTTTATAGAAACTTTCCGGATTACTAGCTTCCCGCTGATAATCAAGATTGGATTAAGATTTCTCATCCCAATCCTCTAAAGCGTATCTTTCGCCTTAACTTTGTTTCTGTTACGTTTTGACCGGATCTCCTCCGGAATTCCAGCTTCCTTAACTGTCATCAAGATAGGATTATGATTATTAATCCTAATCTAGTCGTTTAGGCATAAATAGTGGGGACACGTGTGTTAGCCACTACTCACTGGTCGACTAACACCTCTACGCATCGCCTGCTACCTTTGCCGCACTAGTTTACATCGTGCCGCACTGCCAGGATGTCGAGCCGTACATGGCTCACCTAATCCGCAGTGCGGGTAGGATGACTTGCATATGGTTGACTATATCAGTGATTCACACGCATGCGTCCGACTGTTGTAACTTCTCTTCCGCACTGTCAGAATGTCGAGATGCGCATGGCTGACTTAATCCGCAGTGCCAGAAACTGATGGCACGTGACTTTGTATTGAATAACTAGAATCTAGATTTTCCCATTACACGTGGAAAATCCTGATTTACCCTACCACAGAAACGAAGAAGACATGAGGACTAATCCTCTTATACGTAGATTACGTCATTTTCCAAGCCTTAAGTGATATTTTAAATGAAACAAGTCTGTTCCTGCAATACTCTATTGCCTAAAACCTAAGAGTTTGATCATTTTGCGTCGGTATGGCAATAGTTCGTGCATCACAATATCTCTATACATGGAACAATGTTATTGGTATTTCATAAACCTACGCATATAATATCGTAGTTACTAATTAATTCTGTGTAATGTGAGATTTAAAGAACTAAGGACTCTGATATGTAGTTATCCAGTGGAACTGAACTATCTGTGGCCATTCTTCATGTTTTCTTTTCATTTATGAAGGTATCTCTCATGAAAAGACTTAGACATCCGAATGTGCTACTCTTTATGGGTGCAGTAACTTCTCCGGACCGTCTCTGTATTGTTACAGAGTTCCTTCCACGGTTTGTTCTAAATTCCCCTCTTCTCAATTTTATTTTTCAAAGCAATCGGAGTCTAATTTCTTATACAACATAACATAACCTATGTAATCCCCAATCTTTGGAAGTATGAGAGGAATAAGGATTAACGACCTATGAAGCACGGATTTGGATACGAGATACGGATACGATACGATACGGATACTCGGATACGTCTTTTTTTTCTTCAAAAAGTAGGATACGATACGTTGGGGATACGTTGAATAAAAAAATTAATAAAAATAAAATTTCATAGACATTTAAAGTTAATCATGACACAAGTTCACCATTCATAATCACATGTCAAGCAAAAAAAAGTTTTATATAACATCATCGTCATCAAAAATCAAAACATTGACATTCTCCGTCATCATACGAGTCATAAGTTTTTAGGACATTTTTTTTCTTTTTATGCATCCGAAGACAAGTGGGAAGCCAGCAAAAAATAGATTGCCAGAAATTATTTTCATTAACACCCATTTGCACAGTTCACACATGGATACATACTTCAGATAAGTGACTTGTACACCACTATCTATTGTGTGCGAATTGAAAACCTTGCTTTCCTACAAGTGCCATGTCCCACAAATTCTACACGAAAGAAACACATTTTTTCTCAAGAACCACTACAGAGTCCATTTTATACAAAACAGTCTATTTGTTTTTTCGATAAACAAAACAAAAATCAAAGGGATCCTTTCCGGAGAGATTCACAACTGTACCCAATCAGCTAAAGATACGATTCTGACTAGGATAATAACTTTAAATAAAAAAAATTCTTGTTTTTGCAGCCCAATATCCATCTGATTTTTCTTTGATTTCTTTAAAAAAAGAAAAAAACAGGATATTCTAAAAAACATATCAAAAAACGTATCCAAAACGTATCCGAGCGTATCCAAAACGTATTCAAAACGTATCCGAGCGTATCCAAACCGTATCGGAGAATTAAAAAAATAGAAAAAAATAAGATACTCTAAAAAAACGTATCCGATACATATCCGGAGCGTATCCGTATCCGATACGCGTACGGTACGAGATACGAAACCTAAATTTGAGTATCCATGCTTTATAGTTAACGACAGACCTAACCTGTGACAATATGTTATGCACAAAGTGATGCTCTCATGATGAATCTAAATTCTTATATAACCGGAATATCAAATAGCGTGCCACTTTTAATTCCTTTGATTGTAGTTGATTTGGCTGGTTCAGAACCCTTCTAGGATTTGTGCATTTTGGACCAACAGGTGTGCAGCTTTCCTATCTGCTTATTTATTTGTGTGTTTATTTTTGTTTAGTGGAAGCTTGTTTCGGTTGCTACAGAGGAATACATCCAGATTAGATTGGAGACGACGTGTACACATGGCTTTGGACATAGTAAGTATCATAGGCCCAGTTTGCAGTAGCTTTTGTTTTCTACTTTTTTCTTAAAAAAATTCATGATTCCTTGTGGACGGGTTTTCGTACTCCAACTTTTAATGCTTTCGTAAGACATGAAAAATTGGCTCTCAACGTAGACAAGGTATCTCGTCTTTAGCAATAATTAATCATCAATCATATGACATTTTTTTCCCAACCGTCTACAGGCACGAGGCATGAATTATCTTCATCATTGCAACCCACCTATTATTCATCGCGATTTGAAATCTTCTAACCTTTTAGTTGATAAGAACTGGACTGTAAAGGTATGCCTTTACTTTTGTTTTTTTTGTTTTCACAGTTTATGGTTTTGTTCAACTTTTGACCTCCTGGCTTTCGGGTTTATTTCGTCTCCATTTCACTCTCTTTTTCAAAAATAATTGTGCGTAGTATTTGCAACTCAACAGGTTGGCGATTTTGGTCTGTCGCGCCTCAAACACGAAACATTTCTTAATACAAAATCTGGGAAAGGAACGGTATGTTGATTGGCACACATGATGCTCTCTTTAGTTATAGTGTTTTAAGTCTAGGTTTAAATTTCTCACATGCGACTAGGGCTGCAAATGAATAGAGCCGCTCGTGAGCTCGGCTCGGCTCAGTTTGATAGTGGATCGGCTCGACTCGAAAGATTAATAAACGAGCACGAACCAGATTATCTGGCTCGGTTAATAAATGAGCCGAGCACAAGCTAGTCAAAGCTCGGCTCGTTAGACTCATGAGTCAGGCTCGTGAGGCTCGTTAGGGGCTCACAAGTCAAACTCGGCTCGATTAGGACTCGATAAAGGGTTAATATGGCTCGATAAGAGCTCGAGTAGCTAAAATTATTATTTTTATGTACAATTTTAAAAAATAAAAAGCGAGTTTTAAAATTTTTTTGGACTAATACTTTTTAAATAATTTATATACATGCAAAATTTTATATTGAAGTATTATAATAATTTT
>NMUG010005713.1:0-12980 GCA_002855965.1 Monotropa hypopitys | reverse complement strand
GGACCCCTCTGGTACAGTACCGTCCGTCGGTGGAAGTTGTTCCTTCTCTCAGTGGGGAGTGGAGACGCTGGGCTCCCCTGACGTCCGGATGGGTATGCCAGAGGTTAAAGGAGACCGCAAGGCCAGCCCGGCTTGGCTCCTTCGGGTGTCCGGTGAGTCCGCTTCAGATGGTGAAGGACACATGATGAACCGCCGATTCTGTCCTTCGGCTGTGGTGATTTGCCGGAGGTCCGTGAGGCCGATGGCCCTGGATTGCTCCGTGAGGTGTTGGGGCAGGGTCCGGATTAATCGATTGGTCCGGTTGAGAGAATCCGACCCATGCCCGTTGTGATCCGGCTGCTACAATGTCAAGGAGTACTCGTCACTGCTACTAGAGATCCCCGACATGGCCGAGAGGGAGGCATTGTTTGGGTTCTTAGATGGCTTACAACCATGGACGACACATCAGTTGCAAAGCAAGGGGACACAGATATGGCCAAGGCTCTTGCAGAGACGGAGAAGTTGGAGGACTTGCAGGTGACCCCGGCTAAGCCCAAGGTTGGGAAGGATGACCACACTAAGGGTGGGGGAGTCCACCCGAAATGGAAGAAGAGTTGTGCTCAGTCGACTCCAAGGGTGACAGATGGTGAGCGATCTAACAGGGAGTCCCGGACGAACAAGGGCGACCACAACAAAGGGCGACACACCCCGACAAGGCATGACAATGGGCAGAGCATTGAGTGCTTCTTGCGCAGCGGACTGCACTTGGCACGAATTTCCCTCACAGGGGGCAAGAACTTGGCAGTGTTCAACTTCTTGGAGCGGTCACCAAGAAGAACGGGAAGAAGGATCCAACGAGGAGAATCAAGGACGTGTTGTACGCGGAGATGAAGGTGAACGGGAAACCTTCCAAGGAATTGATCGACAAGGGAGGTACACACAATTTTGTTAGTGCGGAAGAAGCCAAGAGGTTGGGCTTGAAGGTGAAGCAGGACAAGAGTTGGTCCAAGCTGGTTGTTCGAAGTGAAAACCCCACTTTCTTGTATTGATTAAACTTAGAATATTACAATATGCAAAGCCCTGTGTATACAAGAATAAAAAAACATAAAAAACCTATCTACCAAACTTATTTACATAATGACCCTATATAACATATAAGCATGCACAATAAACCCATATAACTTAACACTCCTCCTCAAGTTAGTGCAAAGATATCTCTCAAGCCCAACTTGAACACAATAGGATGAAAATCTTTGCTACTCAGACCCTTAGTAAATACATCATCTAACTGGTCTTCAGATCTCACAAAAGGCATGCAAATCAAGCTATTGCTCAACTTCTCCTTTATAAAGTGTCCGTCAATTTCGATATGTTTTGTTCGGTCATGTCGGACAGGATTATGAGCAATGTTTATGGCAGTCTTATTATCGCAGTAGAGCTTCATAGGACCACAATTAGGGAATCCCAAATCACGCAATAAAGTTTGGAGCCATAAAAGCTCGCAGACACCATGAGCCATAGCTTTGTACTCGGTCTCTCCACTAGATCTAGCTACCACGGACTGCTTCTTACTCCTCCATGTAATCTCCCTCCAAGGAATGTACAATAGCCAGAAGTGGATCGTCGATCATCAATAGAACCAGCCCAGTCTGCATCAGTGAAAGCTTCCAATCTCAAGTGAGCATGATTAGAGAACAAAATTCTTTTACCTGGGGCAGATTTAAGATGCTTCAAGATACGATAAGCTGCATCAAGATGACTAGTACGAGATTCATGCATGAACTGTCTCACAACCCCCACTGCATAGAAAATATCTGGTCTAGTATGAGATAAGTATATTAGGCGACTCACATGTCTCTGATATCTCTCCTTATCTGCAAGCTCCCCCACATTGCTACCAAGGTAATGGTTGGTCTCAGTGGGAGAATCATCGGACTTACATCCCAACATACTAGTTTCTTTCAAGAGATCAAGGATGTTACTTCCTTTGAGAGATAAAAATTCTTTTGTAAGATCTAGCCACCTCCATTCCAAGAAAGTACTTCATAGACCCCAAATCCTTAATCTCAAACTCTTGAGCAAGAAGAGTTTTAAGACTAACAATCTCATTCACATCATCACATGTCATGATTATGTCTTCCACATAAACAATAAGAATGGCAATCTTATCGTTACTCCTCTTGATGAACATAGTATGATCAGCATGACTCTGCGTATATCCAAATCTTGACATGACTTTGAGAAACCTTTCAAACCATGCTCTCGGAGATTGTTTCAATCCACAAAGTGCCTTCTTCAATCTGCACACCTTTCCCTCGGTCTGAGATGAATAAATGACTGGTGGAATAGCCATGTACACCTCCTCCTCTAAGTCGCCATGGAGGAATGCATTTTTCACATCAAACTAATGAAGATGCCAATTTAAATTGGCAGCACAAGAGAGAAGAACTCGCACAGAGTTCATCTTCGTTATAGGGGCAAATGTTTCCTCGCAGTCAATGCCATAGGTTTGTGTGAAATCCTTGGCAACAAGTCTGGCCTTGTATCTCACAACTGTCCCATTAGCTTTGTGTTTCACGGTGAATACCCATTTGCACCCCACGGGTTTCTTCTCTTTTGGAAGAGATACTAACTCCCAAGTTCCATTCTTTTTCAAAGCCGTCATCTCCTCTACCATAGCTCCTTTCCACTTAGGTATCATAAATGTTTCCTGTCATTTTTGTGGAATAGATATAGAAGAAAGAAATGAAACAAAAGCATGATACGAAGGGGATAAACGGACATAGAAAACAAACTGGGAGATAGGATGTTGAGTGCATGATCTAACTCCCTTTCTAAGAGCAATAGGAGCATCAAGATCATCAATAACAGAAGGAAGAGAATCATTATCATATGGGTCAACTGAAGGGTCGGAAACTGAAGTAGGAGATGACGATTATCAAAGTGGCACTGCACATATAGACTTGTCTTTATCCAGTCTTCAAGAAAAAGTCTGCATATTTGGCATATCCAGTCTTCCACCACCATCTTGTTCCACTCTTTCTCCGGGCAAAGGTTCCTGCATTGATTTAGCTTTCTCTCCCTCACTATGACAAGGTAAAGGACAAGGTCACGACTCTGGAGTATGGTATGTCAACACCTCTTTCTCCCTCATCTCTTCCTATCTATTATTCTCCTCCTCAAGAGATGAAGTGGTTGAATGGTAAAAGAATTTGGTTTTCCAAAAAGTGACATCCATGGAGACGTACGTTTTACGAGAGTGTGGGTCATAACATTTATAACTCTTCTGAGTGGGAGAATAGGCAAGAAAAATACACTTGTGAGCTTTGGGGTCCAGCATACTACCCGGGTGCTTAAGAGCATGAACAAAACACACACAACCAAAGACTTTGGGTGGAAGAGATGAGACCCGAGAACAACTTAGGAGAAACTTAATCGAGTTTGAAACTGGAGAACACTAGATGGCATTCGATTGATAAGAAAAACTGCAGTAAGGATAGATTCGCCCCAAAAATGTTTACGGACATTCATGGTGAACAATAAAGAGCGGGATATCTCAGCAAGATGTCGATTCTTGCATTCAACAACTCCATTTTGTTGTGAAGTGCCAACACAAGAAGTCTGAAAAAGAATACCAGAGTCATTATGTAACGGTTGAGAATTTATTAAATCGAAATTAGAATTTCAATTCTATTCTTTGGATTTTGATTGATTTTAATCTCAAAATCATCTCTTGATTGTAGATGTGGTTGATCCTAGAATGTCGTAGAGAATTCAATTGCAAATCCAATGCAACTTGAATCGTTCAAATCGGAGTTCAGACGAAGAATCTAGGCCCAAAAAGGTCGATCCCTCCTCGGATCCACCAATTTCCGGAAGAAGGGTGACCCAAGGCCTCCTTTACCGGAAATAGGAGAAGGATTTGCGGGAAAGGAGAAGGGGGCCAACTCCCGGGAGAAGCAGTGGCCTTTATTACCGGGAGAAGGCCATGGGCCTTGCGGGAATGAATTGCGGGAGTTCAGGTTGCGGGTGAAGGAAGGAAGGAGAAGGGAGCAGTGGCATTCATTACCGGAAATGAATTGCGGGAATGAATTACAGGAATGAATTGCGAGAGTTCAGGGTTGCGGGTGAAGGAAGGAGAAGAGAGCAGTGGCCTTCATTACCGGGAATGAATGCCCCAATTCCGGTAAGGCTAAATTGCTGTTGTTCGGGAAATTTTGCTGAGGGGTAATTTTGTCCTTTGGCCACGATATAGATTCATCTCTTTAGTAGAAAACCCTCATTCTTTCTCAAGTACTCTCTCTCTCTCTCTCTTCCGTCCACCTCTTTCTCTCACTCAAATCTCTCCCTTCTCTCTTCAATCTTGAGCTTTTGGTTGGATTTTTGAAGAAAATCTAAGGATTAAAGACGTAGAGGCCGCCTTGCTCTCTCCATTGACGTGCAAAGCTTGCACATCCTTGAAGAACCCCTCATCTAGGGTTGTGTAAGTGTTTTTCTAAAACTTTCTCGAAGGTAGAGTTTCTTACTCCATTTGTATCTCTTGTTGGATTTCTCTCTTTCCCCCTCTTTGTATTTTGTTAGGATGAGGAGATTTTCATGGGTGTTATTATGGGTTGATTATATTCTTAAATTTGTTGAGGGTCTACGTTCATAAGGGTCCCCTTAGATCTCCTATCATTTTAATTTTAAGATCCCTTGGTTGATTTGCAAAACTCCTAATTTTTGTAAGAACCCTAATCTTGAGTCATTTGGGATTCTTGAAATTAAAGAGGTACATATTGAAATTGATGGCTTTAAAATGATCCTATGACCCTCCTGACACTTCAATTTGAGAAACTGGAAATCAATTTTGGAAAATTCATGTTTTGGTCATTAATGGTGATTAGGAGGTATGGATGACCTAATCTTTGGAAATTAATGAACAATTGAATCAATGTTTTAATTGACCAATAACATGAAGGATACGTTGGGTTGGTTATATTATCATACGGGAATTTCATTCCCTGAGTGGATTCACACTCACTACGTTGTGCAATGGGTGTCGAATGGAGCTCTTCCTAAGGTAGGAGAATTCTGAGAAACTACGGTTAGTTAGCTGACAGGCGACTAGCGTGAAACAAGCCGAAACTTAACAAATTCTTAAATAATGTTGTTTGCGCCTCCCTTGATTTCGTCAAGGTTGAGATGGGATCTTGAAAATTTATAATTTTCCTTGATTTCATCGAGTTGAGCATTTTGGAAGAAAATCAATAAGTCTTGGAAATTGATTTTGGAAAGAAGTTGGAAAATAGTTTTGAACTATGAAAATGGTCCTCATCGCATGCATACTTATTTAAATTCTTGCACTCGCATCTTTTGTCCCAACTTGAGAAATATTTGGGTGTAGGTTGTCTCTACTAGGCTGTTGCCTAACCCTCTATTTTCAGTTACCGACCCGGCCGTCTAACTTGAAGCTCGGAGCATAGATGTCATCCTTGGGTATCTTCATTTTACTTATTTCAGTCTTTCCCTTTTTAAATTCATGTACCCGAGACTGCAATACTTTGATGGACTTGTAAACTTAAACTCATTATTTGCTTGCGTATGACATTTCCCCCTTTCCCCTTTTTATTTTCGCACTTTGGATTGGATAGTTGTTTACTTTTACGTGTCCTTGTTGTCATATTTTCTATTCAAAAAATATATATGGTTTGAAATTCTGGGGTGTGACATAAGAAAGTTGAAAACCAATTAACTTATTTCAGGCGAGACTTGAGGAAGACCCTAACGGGCTTCTAAAGTAAGAACCTAAATTCTGCATTTCTTCTTCTTTTCCTAATTTCTAATATTCCAGTGCAAACTATAGCCACAAATAGCCCTTCAAAACCATAAATTCATCTCAGAAACCTAAACTGTTAATCATTAGACATTAACCGGGTAAACTACCTTAATTAAACCCAAGAACTGGGATTTTCTCTAGCAATTCAAAGATTTAACCGAGCTGAGTTCATTGATTCACGCCAAATCAAACCATAACCAATTCCAAAAACCTCAAACTTACCTTCTAATCTTCTTCCATAAACCTTTACTACTGTAAAACTGCTAGTCAGCCATGATATGATTGGAAAACTTAAAGTTAGCATATTGGTAAACAGAAACCATCAAATGAGAGGCCCTGACTCTACCAATATACCAAAAAGAACATAAATCAATAACTTGTCCTCAACCTACATATTTACTTATCATTTTCTGAACTACCACCATATGGGAAAGAATTGCTACAATCAGAAAAAGAGGAGTAATTCATTAAATTGACAATAAAAATGGGAACTCCAAACACCAAGCCACCCGCCACCATCTACCCCAACCCCAAGAGAAAGAAAGGTAAGAAAACTTCTTGCAGATTTTCATGAAGTAGAATTGTGAATATTGTGTTCATATGCTGGCCATAAACGAAATGGGAAAGAAGAAACAGTAAGTAAGGAAACAAATATACTGACACTAGACAAAAGATGCCATCTTGCTACAATTGCCACATGTAGTGGCAATGGTATCAGAACTTTAAAGCTGAATTTCATTCTCTAAAGAGCTTGAGTGCATCTTTGTTAAAAGGGAGAGCAGGATTAGATAGCCATGAAATACCAAACAAAAATCAACTTACTTCCAAGGAGACAATTGGTGAGTATCCAATATGTTTCCGAGCAGCAGAGCAGCTAAATGTACTCGTGTACAAGGATAATTTAAGACCATTATGCAGTGGTGCAGAATGGTTAAGTTTTCCGTTGTCTGTCTTTGAATGTACCCATTTCAAAAGCAAAACCATACACCGGACCAACCTAAGTGGAAGTTTTATCACGGGTCTGCACTCACAAGTGAAGCGTAATTCAGTTTCTGAGAGTAAATGGAAAAAATGGCTAACAAGCATATGAAATGCAAAATGAGATCAATATCGTTTCACCTTGCTTCAGTATAGATAATGGCAGACTGGCAAAACTAAAAAAATAAATTTAATAAGCACAACAGATTAATAGAAATCCAAAGGTAGACATGGCTTAAGACTTTGCTAAGGTATTACAAGCAGTCAGGGACTATATTTAAAATCCATGCAGATCTTGGATAACTGAACAGATTGATAACGCAGAACATGGTCAAGTAAGACAATATTAGAATGTATTAAATAATCTCTCCCCCTCCCCCACACACACAGCAGAACATGCACACACACACACAGAGAGAGAGAGAGAACAATAGGTTAACCGCGGAATGGTAATAATTTTTTATGAGTTATAGCATATTTAATACAAGCAATCATGTCTGTTTAAAAACTGGAAACTCTATGTTTGGAACTGCTTCCGTTTTTTGTTTTTTGTTTTCTGTTTTCTGTTTTTGAAAACAGAAAACAAAAAACAGAAAACACATTTTTTCTACTTTCATTTTTTTTGAAAATAGAAAATAGAACACGAATGGCTTGAAATATAATTTATGTAGAGTTGACAAAAAATAAATTTGAAGGTTGATGTATAATAATTTGAAAGTAAAAGTAGATAACCAAACAAACTTTTACTTTCTAATTTTTGAAAAAACTGAAAATAAAAACAGAAAACAGAAAACCGAAGCAATTCCAAACAAGGCCCTAATGTTTCAAACAATCAAAATGCAATGCTTCAGTCATTACCTCTGGTAACCTAAGTCTTCCAATAGGAGAGAGACAAAGTGGGAGAATTTCACTGGCTCAAGATTTGTTATGAAAAATGCCTGCAAAACATCATGAGGTAATTTCCTTATTAAGGATCTGAAAGAGGGAAAATAGGGAGCTAAAATTCAGGTCTAGGGTACCTTTCCAGCTACAGAAACCATGCAAGATTCAAGAGCTTTCTCCGCACACATAAGGGCATGGGCAACATTCTCCACATAGGTAAAGTCAGAAATGTTTTCACCACATCCTATAATAAGCTGAAATGAGAAACTATATTACTAATTCAAAGAAGTGAAAAATCTCTACGTGCTTAGGCAAGCAAGAAACTTTGCAAAATATACTGAACACCATTGGGGGAGAAAAAAAATCAAACTCCGTGCCAAAATGGCAGAATCCACAGAAGAGAATGATAACTAATTACTAGAGGGCTAAACAGCTAGAAATCTCAGTCAACTTTTTGCTCATTTTGTAACTGTTTCTAAGCTTTTAACTGCACTACATGTCACCAACCAGGGAAAACAAATCTTCTACACAGAGATGGAAACGAGCAAACATAAATTGAAGGAAGAAACATCTCCGGAATCTATTGTGTACGTGTGCTCACCAAAATTTCAAAATGCAGTCTACTATATTTAATAGCAGAGCAAAGTTTCCAAACAAGGCACAATGTAAGAAAATGGAACAAATATAAATGAAGAAAAGTAATTCTCAACCTTTGCCCAGCCAGATTTTGCTTGATTCATTACAAATGGAACAATCTGTGTATCTCCAGGCCCAAATATATTGCTAGGACGAATTACACATGTTAGAAGACCATTCACGTCATTAGCAAACAGGACCAGTGCCTCTGCTTGAGCCTTTAGGTCACTCAACATGTCCTTGAACTTTATCATGGTACACATCACCAGAAAGGAAAAGCATAATTCTTAGTGGGGGAAAAGATCCAAAGACATAGCCTATCAAGTGCAGGAAGAAGAAACTCAGTAAAATAGAGACATACCTTACAAGCATTTACCAAGGACTCATCTCCATTGTTTACGTCATGCAAAAAGTCGAAAGCTACATCAGCAGTACTGTTGTATATTAGCTGTTTGACTTTGCACTCTCGGCAAGCATTGATGACATTTTTTGCACCTAAATGAGAGCAATGATAGGATGTAAAGGCTTCACTGCTGCCAAATTCACACTTAGAAATAAGAAACATCAAAATCAGGCATTAACCTTGAACAGTGAGTGTGTAGCAGTCATAGAAATCATCAGGGAATGAGATAGTAGTCTCGACATAAAAAACAACAGAGGAGCCTTCAATAGCTGCAAGGTAAGTATAAGAGGCATGCAGTTAGTTTTCCAGCCCCGCTTCACATATACGTACATATAAAAGGTGAAGTTCTACAATGGAAGATAAAGGAGACAGACAAGTAAATCAGATAAACAAAGCAGAAATGAGATATACGAGAAATTAAGCTTCAACTGCAAAGATAAATGGGGAATCATAGAGCACCATACATCTTTATATTTTGAGGTGGCAAGTTAACAGCAAAGCTAACACCAACAATATTGCATTACAGACTACGAAGCTTGGTGGAGATGCTAAGCCATGTCCCCATACATGGTTTTTGAGAGGCGAATTGCTGCGGGTTTTGAAATATATTATTCTACAATTGAGGGCAACTATATAGAAGTTCAAAGAACTTCATACCTTTAGGACATGAAACCTATAAGAGGACTAGGAAGTCCGGTTAATTTGCCCAAGCGTGTGTTTTTCATCGAAATCTGTTTACAGGACCAGGGAATCCGTAGATAGAACCATTAAATCCAGTAGTTCGTCAGAGACCCAGATACGCCGGAATTCTATAAAACTCACGAAAAAGCCAAAGCACCTCGGGCTTTCAAAATTCGCCCTGTACCAATTTGTGCACATCCTTGTGGCCAAACCTATCAAAAGTGCATGATCGGTTAAAAACCCAGCTACATGAGCCGAAATCCGCTTATTATTTCCCCAGCGGCGTCGCCAGATATGGCACCCGAATTTTTCCCAGAAGAGAATAATCTCTCGACACCTCTATATTCAATTGAAACATAAAAGGTTACTCTAGAAAATATGGAGCAGAAATTCATAGATTTTGAGTTACGTTGCATACTGGACTTTCAGTAGAAGAATAGCACATGATGATGTCTCACGACGGGCACGAGGCATCAAAACCAACAATTTAGAAGAGAAATGTTTCAAAAAGATAGAAAGTCAACATGTACCACTAGAGTTGTGTTTATAATCCTGAAAGAAGTTCTAAAATTCCAAAAGCTAAGTAGAGACTACATTTGCCATTCAGAGCTGCATTTTCCTTCATAGAGTACATTATGGCTTGTTTGAAAATAACAAAAAGACTATACAAATTGAGGGGGAAAGAGCAAAAGAGAGAGACAGTTATATAAAAATTCACAGAACAAGACTCCTGTGTAAAATTAATCCATATGCATAAAGAGTTGATAAGGAGTCAAAGACTACAAAAGATAGTCGACAGAGTTTGATTCTTGATATAACCTCCACTGAACTGCACCCATGGCAAACATTGAGATGGGTTAATGGTTTATAGAGACTGCATCTTTCAAGACTCCATTTTCTTCCAATATACCTCAAATTTCTCAACAACGAAACAAAGGGTGAAGGGGAGAAATTCAAATGCAAATCAAGGACATTTTATGCAATGAGGATCAAATTACAGAAGAAAACCATGCAGAATGATAATCAAGTGCATAATCAACCCGGAAACCGTGGCCTGCCAGCATTCTCTATAGAGTATGAATGTTGATTGGTAGTACAAAAACCAAAGTTCAGGAATGAAAAACATAAATACAATTGCCAATGCATGTGCACATATGATAGTTTCTTTAGTCCTAACTCCAATCCTAACAAACGATGCAATTTCCAAAGCCCTGGCTCTTCGTTTGGTTTATGAAAGCATCACAGAAAAACTAAAGAATCTTGCAAAGTATCTATAACCTATCTGATTTCATGTTCAAACCTAAAACCTACAACCAAATTTTGGGGTGCTTTGTGCTCACCAACGACCAAAGATTCCTTTTCCTATTGTATTCTAGCATTTTTTAAGCAAACAAACAACTACTAAATTAAATCAACTCCTGTACTCTATATAGAGCAAGAACAAACTTACAAACTTCGCACATGCTTCAATTATCAACTCATGTATCCTGTAAATTGACAAGCTATTAATCCCTGGCTCTTCATTGGTTGCCATGGGAAACAAAAAAAACAATAAAAGGACTCTTAAAAAGTTCAGGACCGGTTAAGATGCTCGAGTTTTCATGTAGTGTTTGTTTGTTTCACAACAACCAGTTTTCAAGAATTCAGAAAAATTTGTCGGTATCTTCTTGGAAATTTGTTCTTTTCCCAAACATTGGTAAAAAATAACGTCAAAATTCATCAGCCAAAGGAATTGTCTATTGTTCTAAAATACTCATTATTCTATCTAAACAAACAACCACTAGAGCCTCATATTCGCTATCATAATATACACCCATACTTAAACCTTAATATTCTTTATTAAATTCAGTTTATTACGTCTCCCATGTCCTAAAACATGAAAAGATAATACTACATTATGTTTTCCTTCATTTTCTAAGCAACTATAGCATGTCTATGTGCATACAGTTGCTGATATATGGAAATATAATTGCCTTCGGCACAAAATAGAAACTTAAAAGATATTCTATTTTCTTTGATTTTCTAAGCAACCAAACAAAACCAAAATTGGATTGACTTATCCATTCCACATGAACCAACCACAGCAAAGATCAGTGTACTAACCCGATTACAAACCAATATACTACACATCTATATTACAAATCACAACTATTTTTGAATCTCCCGCTCATTCTATGTCCCAGTCATATAAGCTATGTTCTGGTCATATATAATTTGTCCCAGTCATATCCAGTCACATCTCAGTCATGTCCCAGTCATACACACTCAAAACATATTAAGGGCCATCCGATCTTGATCCAACGGCTAAGATCAAGATGCCATTTTCGTAAATAAAAAAGGCTTTGGGGTATTTGTAGTTCACTCAGTCACGCCTAAAACTAATTCAACACAGTGAATAAAATATATCTCGGAAATATCACCTTTTGCAGTACCCCAAAATCCCACCACCCAAGAGCTCTTTTCATTTCCTCTCTCACGTACATTTTCATCCAGAGCTCCAGAGCTCTCTTTCTCTCGCACGCCATCACCTGCGACCAACGCCAACCACTGACCACACACCGCCTGGACCACCGCCATCGCCTCGCCCCGCCCAGCGACAACATCGCTTGTCTCCCTCGCCTCCCTCGCCTCCAAACGCCGAGCCATCTGATGGAGACCTACGGGTTGAGTATTTGAAGGTAATAAGTTTCGTTTTTTTTGTTTCGTTTTGGTTCTTGTTTTTTTTTATGCCTCTCTCTCTCTCTCTGACTCCAGTTCGTTGCGACGTCGTTAGATTTCACTCTTCATTGACGACGACTCGAATGGCGACGATCTAAGGATCTGACAGTTCGGAAAGTCGTAAGTCACCGAGGAGGAGCACAAACACAGGTTTTCAGTCTTCAAGGCCAACCTCCGGCGGGCACGTCACCACCAAAAGCTCGATCCATCGGCAATTCACGGTGTCACCTTGGCTTGAAGCGCCTCAGGCTTCCATCTGACATTGCCCAAGCTCCGATTGCAGAGATCATGGAGCTGTCACATCTGTAAAGAACCAGGTATGGTACATGGAGTTTTACTATTTGACACGAACTGTGTCCCGAATTTGGTTCCGATCTACATGGAAACCAACTGGGCATCCTACGTGGAAAAAACGTGGAGGTATTTTTGATCTATATTGTTCCCCGTCATTGCCCGCCCAATTTTTTAATCACCGCACTTCTTTTACCAGGAGCCTCCTCCCTTTTATCGAATTATTTTCATATGTACTCAAGATGTTTTTTGCAGGATTAAAATTTTATAAAGGTAGAGGTTGATCTTATTTGCAGTATGTGATGTTTTATGCAAATGAAAAGCAGAAGAAAAAGAAAATGAAGAATCTAGTGGAACTACAGTTTATTATCATTTTGTATCATTTTGTGTTATTTTTGAAACTTCAGTTGTACAACTTCATTCAATGAAACTACATTTTTGTGTTATTTTCTGCAATTCAATTGCTAGTTCATTTTGTGTTTTTTTGTGATTCATGTTGTTTCAATGATTCATGTATGCAAACTAGCGTATTGCCCGTGCCGATTGCACTCAACAATCTGAAAGCACAACACAATACATAAGGGTACGATGAAA
>NMUG010005712.1:0-12980 GCA_002855965.1 Monotropa hypopitys | reverse complement strand
AGAGAGTGTGTACGGTTGTAATGAGGAACAAGAAGGACCCCTTAGAAGATTTTAGGGTTAAATATATGTTTTTGGGTGAATTGACCACAACACCCTTCATTAAAAATGGATTCAGCATGCTTTTATGATTCCTTGTCCGGACGGGAACCCCGTCGTCCGGACGAGTACACACCACCTTCCGGATGGGACCCATCCTCATCTAGACCAAGCCTCCTGAAGCAACACCGCAACTCCCTGATCCCTCGTCCGGAACACATCATTTCCCCATCCGGACGAGCCTCCAGCAAACTGTCCAGAAATGGCTGAAACTGGTACGGCCTCTTTGTGACGCATCCAAAAGAATATCCTCAACGTTATTTACCTTTCCCCTACATCCTAAAGCTATTCCACGACCTTCCAAAAGAATCACAAGTGTCGGTTCATAATTTATAAATGAATTTATACGTCGAAAATATATTTACACATATAAAATCTTAGGTCATTTCATCTCAACCACCTTAAAAGAATTTCATCCTTGAAATTTACTAAGGATAGGAGTATAAAATACAAATATAAGTTCAAATCGACACAACCCTAAATCAAAATAATTCTGGATACTTTCCACGAATCTCGTCTTCTCGCTCCCATGTTGCCTCTTCCATTCCATGGTTGCTCCATAATACCTTCAACAAAGGAATCATCTTCCTACGTAGAACTTGTTCCCACGAATCAAGAATGCATATCGGCTTTTCTTCATAAGACACGTCAGTCTCCAACTCTACATTCGACCAATCGATGACATGTGACGGATCCGGTTTGTATTTGCGCAACATAAAAATATAAAAAACGTCATGAACGTTGGAAATGTTGGACGGAAAATCAAGTCAATATGCAACCTCCCCAATCTTTTCAATGATGTCAAACGGCCCAATGAAATGATGAGTCAACTTCCCTTTCTTTCCGAAATGCAAAATACCCCGGTGAGGAGACACTTTAAGAAATACATGGTCACCAACCTTGAATGATAAAGGAACACGGTGCATATTAGCATAACTCTTGTAACTACTCTGTGCTGTAAGTAATCTCTGGCGTATTGTCTTGATTTTCTCGGTAATCTGTTGCATCATTTCCGGCCCAACAATAGCGGACTCACCAACATCTAACCAATACACTGGCGAACGACATGACCTACCATACAGGGCCTCGAAAGGAGCCATACCAATACTCGAATGAAGACTGTTGTTGTAGGCAAACTCGATCAACGACAAGTGGTACACCCAATTCTTATGGAAATCTAGCACGCAAACCCGTAACATGTCCTCCCAAAACCTGAATCATGCGCTCCGAATGGCCGTTAGTCTGAGGATGGAAAGCGGTACTGAACATAAGCTTCGAACCAAGAGAAGCCTGCAAACTACGCCAAAAGCATGAAGTAAATCGGGGATCCCTGTCGGACGCGATAGAAGATAGAACTCCGTGAAGTCGAATGATCTTGCGAATGTACAACCGGCTTAAAGCATCGATAGACTGAGCAACCCGAATCGGCAAAAAATACACGGTCTTCGTCAGACGATCGATGATAATCCAAATAGCGTCATGTCCACCTAGTGATCTAGGAAAACCCGAAGAAAAATCCATCGTCACGTGCTCCCATTTACACTCGACAATATGCAACGGCTAAAGCAAACTGGCTGGGCGCTAATGCTCAGCCTTCACTTGCTGGCAAGTAAGGCATTTGGAGACGAACACGGCTACGTCCCTCTTCATTCCCGGCCACCAAAACTGTCGTCGAAGATCATGATACATCTTTGTGCCTCCTGGATGAACGACTAATGGTGAATGGTGAAACTCATGTAGGATACCTCCTCGGCAAGAAGTAGGAACAAACAATCGGCCATAATAACATAGACTAGAATCGGCATGGATCATCCATCCCTGGCGAGCATCCCCACTAAGAAACTTCACACAGAACTACGAAGCCTATGAATCATCTGACTGCGCCTCAATAACCCAACGCGAAAGCTCGGAATGAATAGATAAGTTGTACAATGTGGTTTTCTCTCCAATCTCCTCGGCATGTAATACAAATGGACCCAAGTCCTCCATGGACCTCCAATCCAGCACGACTAGACTAGCAAGATGAGATGATTTCCGGCTCAACGCATCGGCTGTAACACCCCATATTTTTAAGTAAAACATTTCCAACATATTTTTTTTTGAAATACAATAAACACAACATCGGGGAGTTAATAGTTACTATACAGCAGCATTGTAGTTGGAGTTCTCATTACATTAATCTTGATACAATGTACAAACTGAAAGAGTACAAGAAAGGAATTACAATCAAACTACTCTCTATAAACTGTAAAGAGAAGGTACAACTACAACCGTACAACAACCTGAAAGCTGAAAGGAGAGTACAACAGCACAAGGGGAGCCAAGACTGCAGCTCCAAAGGAACTTGCTGCCAGTACAAGCTCCAAGTCACCCTGCAAGAGAAACCGTACAGTACAATCTTGGAAAAGGGAGAGAAAGGAGGGTCTGAGCAAAACACGGCTCAGTGCGGTAACAACTAACGACTACAAAGCATGCACGAGCGCATGCGACCCTATGTGCCACAAGTAAAGGTAAACAAGTCAAGAAGAAGGCACAACACATGCACACACCCAAGTAACGTGAGACTAAGAGTATCCCCAAAGTCATACAAGTGGAGTGCCACTCAAACCAACCTACGTCTCCAACGTAAACACTATCACAAGGGAACTCTACTAAAGGACACACGAACCTCGATACTCGATCACACACACCCTCAACCCAAACCATGGTCAAGACACTATCAACACCTACAATCACGAGCAAAGAATCCAACGTCAAGCCCTCTCATCGTTTCCATCATTCCCACATTCATTGATAACATTTAGGATTCACATGATTGTAGTTGATATTGAATATTGGATTATACATTTTATCATTTTCCCACCTTGGCTACCCCAAGGGGCACAACCGCATTACCATCACAAGGTTATCGTTTTATTCCAATATTCATTTCCGGTCGACTCCTACACAAGCGAGTCTCCAATAATTTCCAGTCGACTCCTAAATAAGCGAGTCTCCAATCTCCCCTAGACAAGGGCGAGTAAACCAGATGTGTTAAGATTTGTTCCAGGATCCCGCCTGCCAGCGTATCCAGTATATTCCGAGACTTTCGGGAACTCGTATCTCCCACCTATGGCCAAAGGATGTTATTCCTAGATCATCACCCATCAATGATATCTAGTGATTCCGCGACTTCAAGGGAAAGCGTATCTCCCACTTAACACGACAAACGGACTTGGGTAAAACCGTCCAAGTCAAACCACACATTACACTTCCTTGTTCCGTTAGTGAGTTTTGATGAATGATTGAAGATTGGCTAAGGGTGGTCCTCGTAAGATCCATCCCTCGTATTGGGAATTCATTGCATTCATTTGGGTACTTATAAGTCAAATCATCACCTCCCCACGTTCTCACGATTCCCCTCAAGAATGAGGTCCAACTACAAAGGGGATTAGCACCAACGATACCACCATGTCACTAGTACCCAAAGAAGCCACAACACCCATATGTCCCAAGGATTTCCAAGGCCAAACCCAAACACCTAGAACTTTCACCACAATTGACAACAAGGGCAAGATCCCCATTTCATCACAACTCACTTTCTTACAATACCATAATGACACGAGCAAGGCAAACACAATGCTAGGCGTTCATCACTATCCATTTACACAATCGACGCATCCAAATTTCACCTCAAGACCCATTTGGGCAATTCATCAAACACATGGCGCTTATACAATTCTAAGAGTGATCCTCAATACACAAGTCATTCTACCCATCTCAATACCATTCCATCACCATCAAAATTACTCAAGACTAGTCCATTACCAAACAATCGGATGACGACAACGTGATTACACACCCGACACCAATGAATCGAATTACAAACAATATGACTGCGCATTAAGTTAACGATTTGATGAACAACGAAACATGGAATGGAAATACACACACACGCATACTAAGTAGGAGTTAAGAGTTACCCACCGGAGCATCGCTGGAATCTTGCCGGAGAGGTCGCCAGAGTAATCGCCGGAAAATGCCCAACACGAGCCAAACCCGTCAACGTGAAGCTCTCGCCGCACCCTACGCAACACACCCAATATTAACAACGAGAGAGCAATTTAGAACTAGGGTATGAGAGGAGAGAAAGACTTACCGGGTATAAACGAACCAATACTGTCAATGTGTAGCCCTTGACACCCTCGTCGACGATAACCAAGGAGCCGAGCTCCAAATCTCCATGGATGGAGAGCTATGGAGGAGAGAAGTGAGAGGAGGAGAAGAGGGAGGTAGAGAGAGGTGATACTCTGCAGAAAATGGGGCCAATAATGCCCTAAAGTAGAGCCAAGAACCAATATATAGGGCCCCATGCGAAAAGACATCGCTGCCCTTACTAACTGTCTGAAAAACAGCAGCTTCACCGGTGCAGCCAAAACCTGCATCGGTGCAGCCCCTTCCAAACTGGGCCAACCGACAGACCTGCACCGGTGCAAGCATTTGCTGCACCGATGCAACCCTAACCAAAATAGATCCGAGGTCTCCAGCATCGGTTGTGCACCGGTGCAAAGGGACCTGCACCGATGCAACCCAGAGTTGCACCGATGCAACTCATGCTTCAAGGGACCAGAACTCGTACGCATCGGTTCTGTACCGATGCAAGACCAAATGGACTCCCTGCACCGATGCACCTCATGGCTGCACCGATGCAGCTTGCCCCAAAAGTGAAAACTTGACAGAAAGGGGGTTCTAAACCACCCTAACGTGTCCCGAACCAAAACCAAGCGATACAAATAGGTTCCCCGGGATTCCCAAATGATATCTCCACACTCAAATACGATCAAATGGACTTGATTTCTTCCCAAGGACTTCTTTTAGCCGAAACTCTAAGCGATATAATTTCTAAAACGGGTACAAGTCGCGCTAAAATTTGTGGAGTGTTACAAACTACCCTCCTTACAGAAATTTCGTCCTCGAAATTTACCGGAGTAAGGAAACAACTAACCGACGCAACTACTCAAGAAGGATCCAACGAAGAGTACGATCCACCACGCTTCCACTGCGATCAAGACCACTTACCGATAGGAAATCACACACGTCACACGATTCAAAGAATCAAACCAACTCTTAGATACAATCCGCAACTGACAAAAATACACGAGGAATCGCGCTCAAGAACCAAAAGTCGACCAAAGAACAATTCTAACGAGATTTACACGCAAACTCCACCACATCCACGTCACCAGCACGCAAAAGTCCATCGTCAAAATCACCGAACAAAGATATCCGCATCTTGAAGATGCACCAACAAGCCAAGAGTATGCCATTTTTTCCGAACATGCCAAGGATACACCGACACAATAATCCGCAATCCTACGTTATTCGCAACCAACCCAAATACCGTATGCATTGAAATGTTCAAACACCCAACAAAGTACACACACGTCCTGGTGCGGTGACAGCATGACATTGGTGATCGTCCTGAGATGCCCCGGCCAGTAGCTTTCTCAATTTGATACACACATGTCAAACATACATCACACAATCAAAGAAAAACTCACACACACCACACCAATTATGCAAGTGTTAAGTCCAAACAACATGACTTAGCACAACTCACACCGAGTCTAGATTTCAATATGCAATCGTACCTATTTCCCCACACTTTACTAATTTGGCGAACAAACACGAACACTTTGGTACGAAAGCAATAGGTGGACGCAACAACAACAAAAGAAGCCAAAATGCCTCATCACAATTCGACAACACCCAACAAGGAAACATTCTCACAAAGAAACAGATTTTTGAGACTTAAGCAAGGTGTCTCGATGAATACACACTCTCAAAACAAATCCCTAACAGGGTACAATATTGTAGAATAGAAGTGTCTAAACGTGAATAGACACGATGCCAACAGATACAACACAATCCGAATTCGCACGAAGACACGATGGCCAAGAGCATATGCAAGTATGCAACCCGCAAGACAACACTGCTCCAAGCAAGGATATAATTCCTGATAACAAGATTCCGCGAGATAGATGATCCTCTACGCACGAGAAGAAGAACTCATCACCATCTTAACACATACCGAGACTGAAGACACTCCATGAGCAATCGAAAGGAAGATGGTCAAAACTGGCTACAACACCACAAGAAGGGAACAAGGAACAAGAAGGTTTCCCAATCAACGCACAGCTTCCTCAATCGCCACCCAGTGCCAGACGAGAATTACGAGAGGTCAAGCGCACAAGACCACGAATCTAGAAATCCTAGCAACGACTAGGATAAGGCACAAGCGCACACTAACCCAAGAAGGCCGAAGAGTCAACAAGCCACCAAGGATGGCATCCACTCACTGATCCACAAAGGTTAAGCAAGGAGGAGTTTCAATGTTGAGAAAGAGAGACACACTGCCGACCACATTCCGTCACCAAGACAGAGTGAAGAAATCAACCAATCACTATTCACCCCTATAACCTCATACCAAAATGCGAAAGCACTCCAACTCTCGTCTTCACGCCCCAGGCAGTTACACGATACCTCAAACCATCAACCCAATCATTCCTCTCTTCCAAAACAATGACTTCAAACTCAAGTCCACACACCAAGACTCTAAATCACCAAGCAAGACCATCACACCTCTATCTCCTGACCAAAATTAATTACCCTCCACTTTATCATTCAATAAGGTAAGAAGTCCAAGTACTACTTCCAGGAAACCACAAGGTTATCACACAAGCACTATCACTCCAAAGCAACAAGAGAGAACTGAAATCCTCAAACCAATTTCCCAAATTACCACAATACGCAATGCTATACCGGGCAAACACCAAAGTACCCCGAAACAAGTCTAACACCCAAATCGTCCCACAACTCAGATAACCAACAACCAACTAACTATCAAGGAGGTCCGTACAAACCCAGTCTTCTCCGAAAGATCTCAAGCCATAAACTCAAAGCTGCTATAAGAATAAGATACCACGCTTAACTTTCTTCATTCTTCTCTCTCATTCAAGAAGTAGCCACAGCCACAAGGTGCTAAGTTCATTACAAATCCTCAAGTAATCTCAAACCACGAGTCAAAACTGGCACTCACATCAAGCAAGGGTAGAACACTACCAATTATCAACCACTTGGTACTAACACGCAAGGAGAACCTACCGACCCACAAATACTTCACACCCCAAGTGAACCACATATGTTCTCTACCACCCCCAAGGTCTTATCACACCACGATATTATCACTTCTCAAGAAGGTCACAAACTCTAGATCACCAAATGCTAACACATCAAGGAGCAACTACTAGTCATAATCCCACATGCAAGGCCATACCGAGATTTTACAACTCGCATAAGGGACTAAACACACCAGGGAGACCCAATCAATCCCAAAAGTAAAAAACCATCAACCACGAGGCTATCCAACGAGAAGTCTACCACATCACTAGAGTGGAAGTCAAGACTCGACCACGAAGAGACAATTAACCTTAAAGGTGCAAACGACACGCTCTAACAATCACTGCCACGAAGTGATATAGAATTGAAGGCTCAATCGCAAGAGCACTACAATTTCCCAGTCACAAGAACAGCTATCAACACAACCACGTCAAGAGGGATCACATTCGTCCACTACGAGTGTCTCACAAGGAGTTCATCAACGACCACAAGAACAAGAAATCAAGAAAAGATTATCCAAACACACACTGAATCATCATCCTCACTAGGAGAGCAACAGGAATCAATCGATCGATTACCACAAAGTCCATTATCCACCACTGACGATAGGCTCAAAAGCCACAACGACAACAACAAGAATCCGCTTCCTACGAAGGAGTAAGCCTAAAAGTCACAAAGAAATCCTTAAATCAGCTGAACAACGGAAGCTACACCACAAATCTCAATAAAGCCAGGCACTCCAGTGCACAACCGCTAACACATCTCTAGCTTTACGGGGAGGAATAACACACGTCTCCCACAATCTAAGGATACTCAACAATCCAAGAAGGAGTCGAAACGACACAAGTGACTCTAAGGAAGCAAACCCAAGACAAACGGTGCTCCAAGGCACACGAGAGTGATTATATCAATCGTAATGAACCTAGGAACCCATGGAGACTAGGTGTGTCCCCACGGTCCAAAGGTATTCAAACCGAAAGCTCTGATACCAACTGTAACACCCCGTATTTTTAAGTAAAACATTTCCAACATATTTTTTTTTTTGAAATACAATAAACACAACATCGAGGAGTTAATAGTTACTATACAGCAGCATTGCAGTTGGAGTTCTCATTACATTAATCTTGATACAATGTACAAACTGAAAGAGTATAAGAAAGGAAGTACAATCAAACTACTCTCTATAAACTGTAAAGAGAAGGTACAACTACAACCGTACAACAACCTGAAAGCTGAAAGGAGAGTACAACAGCACAAGGGGAGCCAAGACTGCAGCTCCAAAGGAACCTGCTGCCAGTACAAGCTCCAAATCACCCTGCAAGAGAAACCCTGCAGTACAATCCTGGAAAAGGGATAGAAAGGAGGGTCTGAGCAAAACACGGCTCAGTGCGGTAACAACTAACGACTACAAAGTATGCACGAGTGCATGCGACCCTATGTGCCACAAGTAAAGGTACACAAGTCAAGGAGAAGGCACAACACACGCACACACCTAAGTAACGTGAGACTAAGAGTATCCCCAAAGTCATACAAGTAGAGTGCCACTCAAACCAACCTACGTCTCCAACGTAAACACTATCACAAGGGAACTCTACTAAAGGACACACGAACCTCGATCCTCGATCACGCACACCCTCAACCCAAACCATGGTCAAGACACTATCAACACCTACAATCACCAGCAAAGAATCCAACGTTAAGCCCTCTCGTCGTTTCCATCATTCCCACATTCATTGATAACATTTAGGATTCACATGATTGTAGTTGATATTGAATATTGGATTATACATTTCATCATTTTCCCACCTTGGCTCACCCAAGGGGCACAACCGCATTACCATCACAAGGTTATCGTTTTATTCCAATATTCATTTCCGGTCGACTCCTACACAAGCGAGTCTCCAATAATTTCCGGTCGACTCCTAAACAAGCGAGTCTCCAATCTCCCCTAGACAAGGGCGAGTAAACCAGATGTGTTAAGATTTGTTCCAGGATCCCGCCTGCCAGCGTATCCAGTATATTCCGAGACTTTCGGGAACTCGTATCTCCCACCTATGGCCAAAGGATCTTATTCCTAGATCATCACCCATCAATGATATCTAGTGATTCCGCGACTTCAAGGGAAAGAGTATCTCCCACTTAACACGACAAACGGACTTGGGTAAAACCATCCAAGTCAAACCACACATTACACTTCCTTGTTTGGTTAGTGAGTTTTGGTGAATGATTGAAGATTGGCTAAGGGTGGTCCTCGTAGGATCCATCCCTCGTATTGGGAATTCATTGCATTCATTTGGGTACTTATAAGTCAAATCATCACCTCCCCACGTTCTCACGATTCCTCTCAAGAATGAGGTCCAACTACAAAGGGGATTAGCACCAACGATACCACCATGTCACTAGTACCCAAAGAAGCCACAACACCCATATGTCCCAAGGATTTCCAAGGCCAAACCCAAACACCTAGAACTTTCACCACAATTGACAACAAGGGCAAGATCCCCATTTCATCACAACTCACTTTCTTACAATACCATAATGACACGAGCAAGGCAAACACAATGCTAGGCGTTCATCACTATCCATTTACACAATCGACGCATCCAAATTTCACCTCAAGACCCATTTGGGCAATTCATCAAACACATGGAGCTTATACAATTCTAAGAGTGATCCTCAACACACAAGTCATTCTACCCATCTCAATACCATTCCATCACCATCAAAATTACTCAAGGCTAGTCCATTACCAAACAATCGGATGACGACAACGTGATTACACACCCGACGTCAATGAATCGAATTACAAACAATATGACTACGCATTAAGTTAACGATTTGATGAACAATGAAACATGGAATGGAAATACACACACACGCATACTAAGTAGGAGTTAAGAGTTACCCACCGGAGCATCGCCGGAATCTTGCCGGAGAGGTCGCCAGAGTAATCGCCGGAAAATGCCCAACACGAGCCAAACCCGTCAACGCGAAGCTCTCGCCGCACCCTACGCAACACACCCAATATTAACAATGAGAGAGCAATTTAGAACTAGGGTATGAGAGGAGAGAAAGACTTATCGGGTATAAACGAACCAATATCGTCAATGCGTAGCCCTTGACACCCTCGTCGACGATAACCAAGGAGCCGAGCTCCAAATCAAAAATCTAAGACGAAACGCCGGTAGTAGCCTGCTAGCCCAAGAAAGCGATGAACATCGAAAACACTCTGTAGACGCGGCCACAAAGAAACGACATCAATCTTGCTGGGATCAACGGACACACCTCCCTACGAAATAACGTGACCAAGGAACTTCACCTCCAGAAGCCAAATCTCACATTTACTGAGTTTGGCATACAAATGATGCTCTCACAGCAACCCTAACACAACTCGAAGATGGACATGGTGCTCCTCCTCTGATGTAGAATAAATGAAAAGATCATCAATAAACACTACTACAAAACGGTCGAGATGAATATGGAAAATATGATTAATGAGATCCATGAACGTCACTGGGGCATTGGTCAAGCCGAATGGCATGACAACAAACTCGTAGTGGCCATAATGAGTACGGAACACTGTCTTCGTAATATCTTTCGCCTGAACAAGTAACTGATCGTACCCAGACCGCAAATCAATCTTCGAGAAGTATATAGAACCACGAAGCTGATCGAATAGATCATCGATCCTCGACATCAGATATTTATTCTTCACTGTAACATGATTCAGCTTCCGATAGTCAATACACAACTGCAAAGACCCATCTTTCTTCTTGGTGAACAATGCTGGAGTACCCAAGGCAAAGAACTAGGGCGAATAAAGCCCAACTCGTAAAGCTCCTACAACTGAGACTTCAACTCCCGCAACTAAGCTGGCACAAATCGATAAGGTGGTACTAAAATAGGTGATGTACCGGGCAATAGATTGATAGAAAACTCCACCTCCTGCTTAGGCAGAAAACCTGGAAACTCCTCCTGGAAGACATCCGGAAACTCACAAATAACAAGTGGAAACTCACCACGGCGTGAAAGATCATTGTCCAAACTGAGACTGGCAAGCATGCAACTGATAGAATTGTGCTTTCTGGGATCGTAGAAACAAGAATTGACTGACTCTTTCGTATCACCGTAAACATAGAAATAAACTCCCTTAAAAGAGAAAACCCACACTCGGCATCGGAGGCAATCGATATTGGCATGGAAGGTAGACAACCAATCCATCCCTAAGATAAGGTCAAATCCGGACATGCTCAAAATGATGAAATCAAAAGTAAAACGATGGTCTTCTAGAGTCAACTCACAATCTCTGCAAACCCAGTCCAACCAAACACGGCCTCCTACTTGAGTATCCACAAACAAGAGTGGATCCAAGATGTCCACATCCAACTCCAATGTATAGATGAATGATACAGTAATGAAAGAATGCGATGCACCTAAATCAAAAAGAACGCTAGCCCACGAATTATAGATAAGGAACATACCCCAAACAACAAAAGTCTCTGGCTGCTGCTGAGAGGTAGAAGGAATGGAAGCTGCTGGAATGGCATAAGCCTTGCCATAAGTAGTCGGACCCTGATGATGACCACCTCACTGCTGGAACTAATATGCTGGCCTGGCAGGAGTCATAACCCCTTTAGTACGAGAAGCCTGAACCGAAGCCGCTAGTCCTGATTGCTGGGGGCGTTGAAGTCCACCCCGTGACTGCTGCGCTGATCTAGCATCACCATGACTGCTGCCCTTCCCTGGACAATCACTCACGACGTGAACCCACTGGCCACACTCGAAGCACACAAGCGTCTTGCACTCATCACATATATGACATGACTGATGACACCGATGACAAATAATAGGGGTCCGCACCGACCCTGCACTGGATTGAGATCTCTAGCCCCTAGAGAAGCGAGACTGCTCCATTTGGTGTTTCCTCCCAAAGATGCCTGATGATGAACTCGAATTGGAATCCTACCTGCGCGGATCCCAAATCTTCACTTCTTTCTACTGCTCTCTTTTAGGCTCAATAGCCCTCGCGCAATCCACAATATCAGCAAAACACGAATACGCTGGCTCATCACTAGCCGCTGGACTGAAGGGTGAAGACCCTTCTCAAAATGCTTGCATTTTCTTTCCTCTGTGCTGACCAAATCTGTGGAAAATCTAGACAAAGACAGAAATTGCATTGCATACCTGGACACTGTCATAGTCCCCTGTTCTAGCCTCTCGAATTTCTCCCGTAACTACTCTCTGTAGCTCTCGGGGAAATACTACCCCTCAAAGATAGTCTGGAAATCAACCCAAGTCATCCCGCAAATAGGATTGAGAATAGCCTGTGGATCAGCATCTCCATTGGAAGTAAGCTGGCATGTCGTATCTCGAAGATCGAACTCCTCCACTGATTAGCCTCTCCAGTCACCTGGTAGGTAGCAAATGAGATTCACAATTTGTCTTCCACGATATCCAGAGTGTCCAATACCTTCCTTACCTCGAATAGCCAATGATCTGCTTCCAAGGGATCGCCCTCACCATTGAACTTCAGAGGGTCCATGTGCCTGAACTCACATAGTGCCTCAATAGTATGGTTTCCTGCATTCTCTCGCGGTGCAGCAAATCCGTGACTAGCCTCGACCACAGCGGCTGCAAGCTCTCGGGAAAACTGGCTAGGGGCAACAAGCCCTTTCGGAATAGGAACTACAGGTGGTACCTCATTCTCCAACATGCACATCCTATCG
>NMUG010005711.1:0-12981 GCA_002855965.1 Monotropa hypopitys | reverse complement strand
ACAACCCCTTATTCTC
Organism: Monotropa hypopitys; assembly: GCA_002855965.1. Taxonomy (NCBI): domain Eukaryota; kingdom Viridiplantae; phylum Streptophyta; class Magnoliopsida; order Ericales; family Ericaceae; genus Monotropa; species Monotropa hypopitys. The sequence goes on along the minus strand of NMUG010005711.1, from coordinate 12,965 downwards.
AAAATAGTGGACTTCTCACATCCTTTTTCTTCAAAGTAGACATTGCTATAGGCAACAGTTCGTGCACCCCATACACTAACATCTGGAACCACAGCCCCATTCCATCATGCCGTCGAACCGCAGCCCGACCTCTACATGTAACATGTCACTGAACCGCAACCCAACTTCAACATGTAAAGGGGAATCCCCCATGGCCATATAGGCACCAATCATCGTCTGTGATATCTCATATACATATCGTATATAAATCGTTTTCCAAAACTCTTTCACAAAATATGCCCATAGGCTATAGTTTTCTCAAAACTTCTTTCTCAAAACCATTCTTCAAAAACCTTAACCATAGGCTAACACAACACTCACATATGCATATGCTAAACACATGCGTCATGCCATGCAACTTTCCATAAATTTTGTGCAAGTACTATAAAACAAAAGAGTGCTAGCATCTAAAGATCAAGATGCAACGTCCTTACACTCACCGATACCACTTAGCCAAGTTTCTCCTTACCTTTGTTCAAGGTGTCAATATTCTCCACGATATTCCCTATCAAAAACAACTAACAATTTCAGTCTACAATATATATAATTTGAACAAGGAATATGAAATTTACTTACATGATTGACAATGATAAAATAACCCGTACCCATGGATTATTACATACACCCTATTCCAAAAACCACATACTTATACAAAACATTATTAATTCTTAGATGTTTTATATTGGAGATACTTATGGTTTAGTACCTCGTTTTGTTTAATAGGTTATTTGAGTATGAGAATAACTTGTGGTATTTAGTTGTCGTTGAGATGTTTTATTTTACTCAGTACTTATGAAGTTTGCTTGAGGTGTTTTAATTAAAAGAAAAATTTTATTCCGCATTTTGTTGGTTCTTGGAGTTTGGGATGTTACAAAAGAGGTCTTGTTTCGTATTCTGGGTAAACCTAATTTTAAAATTTGTGGAGATAGTGTAGATTTGCCTAAGCGTGTCATTTCTTCGTTAAAAGCTATGTCTTTGTTGAAGAAGGGTTGTGAAGGATTTTTGGCATATGTAATTGATTCGGAAAAAGATGAGAAAAATATTGGTAATATCCCTATAGTGAGAGATTTCCAAAATGTATTTTCGGAGAAGTTGATGGGGGTGGTTCTGGATAGAGAGGTGGAGTTCACTATTGAGTTAGTTTGGGGTACTAGACCTATATCCATTGCTCCTTATAGGATGGCACCCGCTGAACTTTATGAATTGAAGATGCAATTGAAAGAGTTGATTGATAAGGGGTTTGTTAGACCTAGTGTGTACCCGTGGAGAGCACCCGTGTTATTTGTGAAGAAGAAGAAGGATGGTACGATAAGGATGTGTATTGACTATAGGCAATTGAACAAAGTTACGGTGAGAAACAAATATCCATTGCCGATAAATGACCTTTTCGATCAACTTCAAGGAGCTTCTGTGTTTTCCAAAATTGACTTTAGGTCGGGTTACCATCAATTGAAGGTTAGGGATTGTGATGTTGTAAAGACGGTATTTCAGACTAGATATGGGCACTACGAATTTCTTATTATGCCATTTGAGTTGACTAATGCACCGGCGGTATTCATGGATTTGATTAATAGAGTTTTTCAACCTTACTTGGACTCGTTTGTGATAGTGTTCATAGATAATATACTGATTTATTCAGGATCAAAGGAAGAGCATGAATATCATTTGGGGTTAGTTTTGCAAAAGTTGAGGGAGAAGCAACTCTATGGGAAGTTTAGCAAGGGTGAATTTGGCTTGATCGGGTGGTTTTTTTGGGGCATATCATCTGTAATGAGGGTATTTGTGTAGACCCTAAGAAGATTGAGGCCATTGTGAACTGGGAGAGATCAAATAATGTGAAGGAGATCCGTAGTTTTTTGGGATTGGCGGGCTATTATAGGCAATTCATTGAGAGATTTTCATCTATTTCCATGCCTATGACTATGCTTACTAGAAAGGGTGTGAAGTTTGAGTGGTCGGAAGAGTGTGAAAATAGTTTTCGATTGTTGAAGGAGAAATTGGTTTCGGCACCAGTATTGACTATCCCATAGAGTATGGAAGACTTGATGATTTATAGTGATGCGTTATATTATGGTTTGGGTTGTATGTTAATGTAACGGGGAAGAGTGATTGCGTATACGTCGAGGCAATTGAAAAACCATGAACGTAACTACCCTACACATGACTTAGAATTGGCGGCCATAGTATTTGCTTTAAAACTTTGGAGGCACTATTTGTATGGAGTAACTTGTGAAATTTTCACATATCACCAAAGTTTGAAGTATTTATTTACCCAAAAAGATTTGAACTTGAGGCAATATAGATGGATGGAGTTGATTAAGGATTACGATTGTAATATTCATTATCGCTCGGGTAAGGCAAATGATGTTGCAGATGCTTTGAGTAGGAAACTTGTGAGGAGGTTATCTTGTTTGATTTGTGATCGAGTAGAGAAATTTTCTAAAATGAAGAGTTTGGGTGTTGATTTATCATTGGGGACGAATGATGCTCTTGTGGCTAATCTTGTGGTGAGATCGTTGTTTATGGATCAAATTAGAGAGGGTCAAAGACATGATGTATTTTTGGAGAAGGTGGGGCAACAAATTTTGTTGGGTGAAAATCAGAATTTTGTATTCGGGGGGATGACATGTTGATGTTGGGGAACCGAGTTTGTGTACCGGAGAATGTGGAGCTTAGAAGAAGTATTCTAGAGGAGGGTCATAGTTCAAACTTTGATATGCATCCGAGGACTACTAAAACGTATCATTATTTGCGGGAGAATTATTGGTGGAGAGGGATGAAGAGAGAAATAGCCGATTTTGTTGCTAGATGTCTTACATGCCAAAGGGTGAAGATTGAACACCAACGACTGGGAGGTTTAGTGCAAAGTTTTCCAATACCCGAGTGGAAATGGGAGCATATTACCATGGACTTTGTGGTGGGTTTGCCTAAGTCCAAGGGGAATTTCAATTCTATTTGGGTTATAATGAATCGCTTGACTAAATCCGCTCATTTTCTGCCGGTGAGAACTACGTTCTCTATAGATCGGTATGATAAGATTTATGTGGATGAGATTGTGAGATTGCATGGTGCACCTGTGTCTATTGTCAGTGATAGAAATTCGAAATTTACATCGAGGTTTTGGGCGAGTTTGCAATAAGCTCTTGGTAATTCTTTGAAATTTAGTACCGCCTTTTACCCTCAAATGGATGGACAGTCGGAGAGGACTATCCAAAGTCTTGAGGATATGTTGAGATCGTGTGTACTTGACTTTCATGGTAGATGGGATAATTATTTGTCGTTGATTGAGTTTGCATATAACAATAGTTTTCAAAGTAGCATCAGTATGGCACCATTTAAGCATTTGTATGGGAGAAGGTGTAGGACTCCATTTTGTTGGAATGAGGTTGGTGAACGTCAAATTTTGGGGCCAGAATTGGTGCAAGTGGCTTCGGAGGGAGTAAAGCTTATTAGGGAAAGATTGTGGATTGCACAAAGTTGTCAAAAGAGTTATACAGACAATAGGCATCGAGAATTGGAATTTGAGGTTGGTGATCATGTGTTTTTGCGAGTTTCGCTGGTGAAGATTTTGGATCACAAGGAGCAAGTGCTATGCTCTAAGATGGTCCATTGGGTCAAGGTCTTGTGGCGGAATCATAGCATCGAGGAAGCGACTTGGGAAGGCGAGGATGGCATGCAGGAGAAACATCCACACTTGTTTTCAGGTATATTATTGTCTTATTTAAATTTAAGATATGAAATTTCCTAAGGGGGTGAGTTGTAATACACGTTCCTCTTTGTAAATAAAATATTTTATTTTTTAAATATTTTGTAGGAAATCGGAAAATACGCTCTATATATTTATCACATTTGATCTTTTGGTATGATAGCATTGAGAATTTATGGAGATAGAATGATTGGAGTGTATTATGAGTTTTGGGTGTAGCAGATTGAGAAAATTGGGTTCTTGGAGTTTTTGGTCATTACCTTGAGATTTTATAATTCAAACTTGAGGATGTTTATAAATTGGAAAGTTTATGAAATAACCTAAGGATGTTAATTTGAGGTTTAGAATGTTGAGAAAATGTTAGAAATTGAGTTGGAAAGATTGGGAGAAATTTTGATAGAAAGTGGGGAAAATAGTCTAGGTTATCGATAACACAGATTCCTGGTTATCGATAACTAGGGTCTTTAAATGCTCAGTACAAAATTCCGAGGAACATGTTATCGATGACATGATTTTGGAGGTTATCGATAACCGGCTATTTTGGGTTACCGTAGAAAAATGCCGAGAGATGGGTTATCGATAATAGGTTTTGTCACGTTATTTATAACCAAAACATTTCACTATTCCAGGATAAATTCCTAGTGTTGGGTTATCGATAACTACTCTCACTGTGTTATCAATAACCCTGCTTCGTTGATAGAAATTCGGCAGTTACATATAAGGGCAATTTTGGTGTTTTATATGCTTGAATGGTTACCTATGTGACTAAAACATATAGGGGTGATATTAGACCATTCATTTCACATTATCTCACACATTTCAACTCTAAAGAGAGGGAGAGAGAGAGAGAGAAAGTTTCCTTGGAAGTTAGGAAGCCATTGAAGGAGATAATGGTGAAGAAAGAGTGGGAATTGCTTAGGAATTATTGTAGTACTCCTGTAAGTGTTCTATATATTTCATTCTCTTAGTAAGTTTCACTTTAATTTTCTATTTTACAAAAGAATATGAATGGTTCTCTAGATGCTTCATGATTCATGGTTCGGAGAAGAGTACTTGGGGGAAAATGAACATATGTTGTGATGTAGAACATATGTATACACTTTATCTTTATCAAAATGTTAACGGAAGTATTGGTGGATTTCTTATTTGTTTTGAGATATTAGTGTCATAAATCTCATATTTACATACGTTATACTTAATGATGTGATCTACAAGTTTATAAAAGAAAGTTTTGAGTTTGAGGAAGAAATCCCTATAAAATTGAGTAAATAGTGGTTATGCTAGTATTGTGAAATTTTATACCCTTGTAGATCATGACAAGTTTAATAGGGGTTATCATCTATGGATTGTATATACATGAGTAAATTGAAATTGATAGACAAATGCAAGAATCAATGAATTCCTTGATTATGTTGCCCTAGGTTGGATTTTATACAAGTGTAGAGGGGTAGTGATGGCTTAGAATGAGTAGTATAAATTCATTACTCATGGCTATATTGTGTTGTCCAATTTATTCAATTTGGACTGATTTTGTGAAATGGTTTTCACAGGAACAAGTGTGGAGAACCGGGAAATACCGGATAAAAACAAGAGAATCATCACCTAAGCGGTATCAGTGAGTTTATGGATGTATACGTCTTTAGTACATCGCATGAGTATTTTTTACTTGTTTTTGTAAATGAATCGTGATGGAAAGTGCAATGGCATGTATTGCATAGGGATATGCATACAAATGGTTTTGGAAAGTGATTTGGCCTATGAGCTTGATTTTGGAAAGAAAATGGCCTTCGGTCTTGTTTTCAAAAGGTTTTGGATATATATATATATAAACTTGGAACAAAAGTTCTGGCGAACTATGTGGAAATGTGTGGAGGATAAACTTGGAATGAAAATTCCGGCGGGCCATACGGAAATGTGTGGAGGATAAACTTGGAACGAAAGTTCTGGCAGGCCATGTGGTAACATGTGGAGGTTAAACTTGGAACGAAAATTCCTGCGGGGCATACGGAGGACGTGTGGAGGATACTCCTTTTTGGAGCGGGGGACGCCCCATTGATATTGTACATGGAAGCAATGTTTTGGAAATAAAAAGGTCCTTGTGGGTCCATAATTTGGAAAGAAAAATGGTTTATGGCTTAGTTTAAGTCATTTGTATGAGATGCATCTTTCCTATACTTATTGTTACAAAGCATTTCTTAATCATGCTTATCTTGCAATTGGAAATAGAAATATCATATTCACACTCATGTGGGGGATTGTTGGAAAATATTGGGAGCAGACCAATTTTTATATAGATTTTAGCCACAATTTGTGTGTGGTTTTAAACACCGATAAGCATGATTGTTGCTACTTTGTCTTGGGCCTGAAGACTTGGGCTGATGCTTGGACTGGAGCTTGGGCTCCTTTCTTGTATTTGAAAATCTTCTCGGGTTTTGATTTAATTTAAAACATTTTTATAAAATTTATCAATTTAAATCTTTAACTTAATTGCAGGCCCTAAATTAAATCAAAGCCTAAAAAGATTATCATATACAAGAAAGGAGCCCAAGCTCCAGTCCAAGCATCAACCCAAGTCTTTAGGCCCAAGACAAAGTAGCAACAAAATTCACAACTCCGAACTCAGCCCAAAGATCACAACTCCAACAGCCCAAAACCCACGGCCCAGGTACACCTCACTCGAGCGGATCCAATCGCTCGAGTGGATCCTCAAATTTTACTTGAGCGAAATTGTCAAGAGGTTGCGCGAAAGATGTTACAAAAGGTTTCCAAATCTGCTTCCTTCCAAAATTGATACAGAGCAACGTATCCATAATTATCTCATAGTGGAATAAAAATCACAATGCGTATTGATGGGTTTCCTAAATTGATTCCAAATCACAGCTCCAAATCAGAAAATTGATCCATCACATTTTCGCAACAAGGTTTCCATATCCGAGAGATTTCCCTAATCGCGGCAACCTGCAAAGCTTTCCAGAAATCTATTTCTAAATCTAAACAGGAAGAAGATTACGGATCTGGGCTTTCACAAATCAGTTCGCAATTCGCGGAGGGGTTTCCAAAATCAGAAATCGAAATGGGTTAAAGGTTTCCAAATTGCAGGTCTTTCAAAATAATTCAAATCGCAGATATACGTTTTGATCTCAGAGCATATATGGTCAGTTTCCAAAAAACATCAAATCAGTAGCAAATATTTGCGAGAGGGTTTTTATAACAGGGGCTGTAAAAGTTTAAAAAGAATATATACGATCGAGGCAAAAGGTGATTCAAAGGTAGAGGGGTTCGAAGAGATATAAGTCTGAGAGAGGAAGAAGGCAGACTTCGAGAGGGTGACAGAAATAGAGACTGAGGGGTAAGAGATTTGTAGAGAAATACACAAGATAGAGAAAGAGGAAGATGTAGGGTGTGCTATACATAGAAATTAAATAGTGTGAAGAGGGTTACACACAGAGATACATACGGCTGAGGAAGTGGTGCGAGATAAGAGGAGAGTTGTGTGACATACACAGCTAGATTTGGTTGTGATTATTGTTTGAGAATTCACTCACACAAATTGCACTTTACACAGATAGATTCTCAGATTGCAAGATTCACACTCACACACTTGAGCGATACACAGTGTTGATTATACTGTTTGAGCGACTCATGAGATATAGTGTAAATTTACACAAATTGATTCATGCACAACACAGTCGAGTGAGTAATACAATTTCTATGTATACATCCACTAGTTTTGATAATTGTGATAGTTGTATGTCTAGTTCATGATTCAGCCGATTTCTAATATTCGAAATTTTTGGAGATTCATAGAACGAGAATACGGGATACCTCAGCGTACTCTTTTTTGTTCGGACATTAAAACTCAGTGTTTAATTGATTCTGAACAATTTGTGTTCCGCGGATCAAACTTTCTAGTTAAGGTTCGCGGACCGTTGTTTCACGAGAGATAAGTTTTGTGGAAATTCTATTTATTTATAATCACCACTAATCCTTGTAAATGAAATTGATTATACTGTTTATACATTGAATAAATCTTTGATTTTTTGATTAAACAGTGTATGGTGATTGGTTATTTATTTATTCTCTCTCGTTGTGCTTAATTATTTTTAATATCATTAGAAACTATTAAAAAGTCTATTCACCCTCCTCTAGACTTATTTGCTAATCCATTACACAGTTTTTCAATATTCATTCAAACTCATTTGAATTACTTCCTTACACAATGGATACACAATTATATGACATTATTAGACATGGATTATAATCCATGTGAATTGATTTTAATCAATGATATCAAGACACTTGTCATGTAAGATTTCTATACAAATGATTTAAATCTATATTACAAATCAGCTCATTACAATGACACAATTCGTAAATACATATAACTTTAACATATAACTCACATACATATAAATTTATAATTTGGACCGTCAGATCAACATCTCAACGGCTAAGATTAAAACAACAAGCCCCTGCCATTATCGTAAATAACTAAGAATTTTTCGGCTTTCATTTAATTGCTCAATGTCACTTTAATTCAAACCGTGTACATCTTTCCCCCTTCTCGATACATCTTTCCCCATTCTCGAAATCCCTTTGCCCTTCTCAATACCTCTTTCCCAAAACGTACATCATCACTACAGAGAGACACGAGCTTAGGGGAACCCTACAAACGGAGGTGAATCTTCTTCCATCGTGAACTCCTCAACAGCCATCGACGATGAACCTTCTTCCATCGCTCCATCGCGAACCCCTTTTCTTCTCTCAGTTCTGGTTCATATCATAGCAGTAGCAGCTACGGTGGGCGATGCAGGATCTGTGATTCACCAACCCTATTCTCTTCAATCGGGTTTGGTCCAAATCGTTACAGCCGGTAACAATGGTTAGGGTATAAGTTTGATTTTGATTTTTGCATTTCGTCTCTTATTTTGATTTTGTTCGATCTTGGTTTTTTCGACACCAAAATGGATAAAAAATCTGAAAGGGAGCAAATCTGAAGGCGAGCAAATCAAGAGAGAGAACAACATGATGAACGTCGCAGATGGCCGGAGAGGATGAAGCTCGAAGGTATGCGGTCACTCTCTCTCTCTCAAGTGATCTTTTTCTCATTTTTGGCTGAAACCTGGTTCTAATTTTTCCCAGAACCTGGGTTTTCCGAAATCATTTTTTCGAATCAGTTGATTTCAAGCTTCAATCCGAAGGTATGTGGTCTCTCTCTCTCTCAAGCGATCTTTTCTCATTTTTTGGCTGAAACCTGATCCCCATTTTTCCCAGAACCCCTGGGTTTTCTGAAATCATTTTTTCCGAGTCAGTTGATTTCAAACATGGGTTTTCCAGTCGTGAAAAGTCACCGAGTTAGTGTTCTACCCTATTTTCTGGGAAGCACGGAAGAAGACGAACTGTTGAGCAGCACATTCCGGCGAGTTGTGAACGACCTGATTTCTGGGAAGCACGGAAGGTCACAATCGCAGGTCTAGAACTTACTGGAAAACTGCAGTGACCAATTTTTAAATTTTCAAATGCTTTTTGTAATGCAGTTACTTACCTTGGGGTGGATGTCATCCTCTTTTGTGATGCATATTGTTCTTGAGAAAATGCCTTTGGATTTTTTGCTAGAATGTTGATGCATTATTGGATTTGTGAAGAGATTCTGGGATAGTATATGGTTGGAATGTTGATGCATTATTAAACCTACCTTTGTGGTCCATCGGGGCATACTTAAATTTAAATGTGATGCAGGAGAATGTCCTAACAAGCATGATGATGTTGGACAACTGTTTGTGATGCTTCTGTAGAGTCCGTAATAAATTGATGTAGGATAGCAAAAATATCAGTAATTTATGTTGCCAACTTTCATTAGAATTCTGGACAGATAGGTCAGAGTGTTAAATTGATATAGGACAGTAGAATTGTTTGTGATGCTCCATGTCTGTGCTAACTGTTGAGGGTTTCTTCTTATTCCAAATAGCCATCTTATTCTGGACAAATTGACACAATTATTTTCCCAACAATTTCCAGGTTGCTTGGGTTTATAGTAGCATTGAGTGGGTTTTGTGTTTCTAACAATCTCCACCGCCACAGCACCCGCTAGCACCTCACTTTCTTCATCACCTAGCATTAATATTATGTTATTTGTTTGTTCGATTTTGAAGGTAGACAGAGCTTCAGGGAATCGAAAAAATGGCAAGTTCATCATCACCAGACTTCTCCTTTTGTCATCGAACTTCATTGATGTTGTTCTCTTCGTCCTCAAACTCTCTGCGTGCGCGCACAATTTGTATGTCTCACTCTCTCTTTGTATTGCGTTTCGATTTTTGGTTTCACGTGTATGCATTTGATTTTTGGTTTCGATTTTTTGTTTTGATTTGCGTATGTGTGCGACCTATGTGTATGTCTCTCTCTGTATTTTTTGTTTCGATTTGTGTATGTGTGTGCGACATATGTGTGTCTCTCTTTGTAAACTTGGTTTCCATTTTGTTGATTGTGAATGCAGAATCTTGCCACGAAAACTCGAAAATCAGATCTTCCTTGCATCTGATTCATCAAAGACCCCGTGACGACAACTTCTGGTTGTTCGAATGCAAGTTCAAAAACTCTCCTTCGATCCCCATCTCCGCTGCTACACAGATATTCCGATGCTCCTGTTGAAGAGTAAGGTTTCTTGGTCGCACATTGCCTCTTTTTTATCAACTGCTGCCGAGCAGTTTTCTCCTTGAACAAGAGACATATATTTTTATCCACTTGAAAGCATATTTTTACAATTGTGAATATTGTTCTTGAGGCTGCAAACAAGTATTCAGAACAGTAAAATTATTTGATTTATGCAAATTGTAAAGGAGAGGATTGAAAAGAACACTAGAAATCACTCCTGGATAGGCACCACGCCTTGGTTATGAAAGCATCACATTCATGGTTACAAGTGCATCACCAAACTAGCAAGAAATCTTTAAAGCTCTTGATTACATAATATTACATTACTGGGAGACTTTTAAAACCTACCAAGAGTGTAAGATTAGGATTTTAAAATAGGTAGCTAATTATCAAACCACCAATAAGACCCATAAATATAGTCGAGCTCATGGATCGGCAGTACGACCCAATCCACTAACCCCCATTCTAGCAAGTTTTGAAATTACAAAACTGTCTGATTGGTTAAAGATTTGTATACCAAATCAAATCGGTCCTGTCTGGTTAAATTGTTTACAGGTGTCTCCAAATTAAATTAAGTAAGGTCCTGTCTAAACTAAATTCTTGAATGTGGACCAATTTCCATGATTTCACCTTTGAATTTATTGCTTCCTGGGCATCTTATGGTCTGTACTGCCATTATCTGTCCTCCATGCCACCCTGATGAAACATAGAACTAATTTTATTGTACTTATAATCATGTCTATCATTGTGCACTGTAACACCCATCTCGAGATGAATGGCAATTACATCCTCTCATGAATGACGAACACATCTAGCTTCATCTCCTTCCACAGTGATGGCAGCAATGATGACTCTTCTCAGGTGTGTTTCTCTCATCTCTCTCAACCACACACGTGATGATGGGTTTGTAAATCTTTTGGGTTTCGTAAATTTTCCGTCCAACATTTCTGGATTTGTCATGTCTTCCGTCGCCTGTCAATGGGTTCGTTGTCTGACATCTGTCATCTAGCATTCGTCATCTGGCATCTATTCGTTGAGTGACTTCCCACGGGTTGGCGATCGATGTTGGAGAAGCAAGTCGGCGACTGTCTAGCGAGTTAACGAGCGTCTGGCAAGTCGACAAACGTACTAGCACCGACCCTCAGATTCTTGGATCTGAGATTTAATGAGTTCGAAGGTAATATTCCTACTGCACTTTTCGATAAAATTTTGACTGTAACTAAACGGCTTTTGTTGTAATATTGGCAAATAATAAGTTTCAAGGCTGTATCATGGCGAGTTTGGGAAATATGTCCAGTACTTTCAACAAAATAATACTTATGTATAATGATGAATAATGCGTAGAGGGCATGTTTACCACTGTATTCCAGCAAATTTGTAAGCTTGGAACAGTTTAACGTTGACGTTGTGTTTGGGACTGCCCAGAATTGATGACTGGAGGAACTGCTTGCGCGGCCGAAGCAATGTCGGGGCAATACCCATAGTTCATTGTAGTTTGTTTAAGTGTAAGCCTTTTGTAAAACAACAAACAAAATGTATAAATGTTTTTCTCTGTACATATATACATGACCCAATGTATATATGTTTGCTAAAGCACATCCTCTATATATAAGCTTTCCTCATTATATAAATTTTTGTAGAACAGCAAAAAATGTATAAAAGTATAGATGTTTACATGTTTACATTTTCATCTGTATATATAATGCACGACCCAATATAAATGTTTACATGTTTACATTTTCATCTGTATATATAATGCACGACCCAATATACATGTTTTTCTCTCGAGTTCAGTTTGACTGACCAGAGCTAGGGATGGAATTTGTCCTGATAGTGTTTTTTTCAACTTGCAACTTTTATGTTACATCTAATAACATCTGGTGGAGTTTTTGAAAAAAAATCCCCAAAATTAACTTTTCGATTAACCATCTACCTTCACAGGTTTTTCTATATTGTAATTGTTATGTGGTGTTTCTTTATGGTCCCAATCATCTTTGTTTCATGTTTTTAGTTATGCAATTTTCATGATAGGTATGACTGCTTTCATGTTTTGAAACATTTATACCAACCTTAGTGGATAGTTCAGAACCTCCCTCTGTGCACACATCTCTGATTACTTTCATTTCAGTTTACAATTTTTGCAGTCCATTAAATCATCAATCTTCATCGAATGTGTGCACTTCACTCTTGATTTTGTTAACGAAGCTTTCCTACAGCAATTTGAAGAGTTCAGTTTCTCAAATTTGAAGAACATGCTCCCACTGCACATATGGAGGAGTTGGTATGCAGATTTCTTTGATTTTTTGATGAGTTTCTTCTGATTATGCATTCTATTCATACTGGCTAAGCTATTGTGTCACATTAAGTTCCAGTGATCATGAGGTTTGTAGAAAACTATTCGCATCCCTTCTCGGCATAATCTTAATTTTATTTCTGGGTTCTGTAAATTGGATGTTTTTTGATTGTGCTCATTATCCGTAGTGGTGGTGGTGATTGTGCTCATTATCCGTAGTGGTGGTGGTGATTGTGCTCATTATCCTTATCAACGTCCACCTCTCTGTTTCTTTAA
>NMUG010005710.1:0-12981 GCA_002855965.1 Monotropa hypopitys | reverse complement strand
ACCGGTGTATAGAAGAAGTATATGGATGCACAAAAACTATAACAGTTGAGAATTTTATAATTCTATTTTCGGAATTTTATTTACATTTCTGGGAATTTTGGTTGATTTAATATCCCAAATTTACGTTATTATCATTTTATTCGGAAATTCTTGGGAGATGTGACTTTATTTGAGAGAAATAATTAATGTCGGGTTGATTTGGACAAGTGTTGAGTGGCCCGGAGGCCCTGCACCCAATCCCCCATCTCCCTATTGTATTTTGATATAGGACAGTCCCAAGGTTCCATCCCCGAGCATATTTCGATACGCATACAGCGTCGACAGACATCTTTTGAGAGGAAAAAATGTGGACATTTTGGTCATTTATCTTGTATTATATACACATACTTAGAAAGATAAAACCCTCATTTCATCAGATCATTTGCTCTCTCTTCTGTCCACTCTCTCAACTCTCTCAAGACCTCTCCCTTCTCTCTAGATTATTGAGAAATCTAGTCATCATTTGAGGATTTCTTCTAGTCATCATTTGAGGATTTCTTCTTCATAAAGGTCGCAGAGGACACCGAGGGCTATGCGGTGGTGGGTTCTAAGTGTTCCACTCTCAAGACCCCTCACCTAGGGTTTGTAAGTATATCTTCTCAAAGGTAAAGTTTTTACAATCCTTGTATCTCTATTGTTGGTATTTTCTCTTCCCTCTCTAAATGATTTTATAGATTGAGGACATTTTTCGTATTTCTTATTGCGAGAAAAATTTACCCATCAATTCATTGGGTGTTTGAGTTCTCTTACACTTCATTGTATTCCCTAGGATGGTGATTTCAAGATCCCTAACTAAATTTTGAAAACCTCCAAATTTTATGAAAATTCTAATTTGGGTCTCTTTGGAAATGATGAAATTGATTTGGAGAAAAGGATTGTATGACTCTCTTGTCATTTGAAAATGGGTTTTTGGAAGTCAATTTTCCAAATCATATTTTTTTGGGTCAAAAGATGATATTAGTAGGTATGGATGACCTAATCGATTGAATTAAATGAAATAATGAATTGAATGATTTAATTGACTTAAATGTGATGGACTAGTTGGTTTGGCCATTATACTTATTCAGGAATTTTGTTCCCTAGATGGATTTACATCCATGACGTTGCACAGTGGGGGTAGACTGGAGCCCTCTCGATATGTCGAAGAACTTTGAGGAACTTTACAGGTAGCTTAGTTGACAAACTTCTATCATAGAACTAGCCGAAACCTAATAAATCTTGTAATAATTATACGTGATTCCATTGTTTCGTTAAGGTGAGAAGATGCGAAATTTTATTATTGCCTCCCTTGTTTTGTCAAGGTTGATATCAAAGATGAAAATACTATTCTCCTTGATTTCGTCAAGTTGAGCATTTTAAAAGAAATTCAAATGAATCGATGAAATTGGATTTTGAAAGAACTTGGAAGATGGAATTTGGAATCAAATGGTTTTAAAGATATGAAATTAGTCCTCAATGCAAGCATACTTCATTTCTCTTTCACGCGCATATCTTGTCCCAATTGTAGAAATATTTGGTTGTGGATTATCTCTACTAGGCAATCGCCTAACCCTCTATTTTTAGGTACCGATTCGCATACCTAGCAGAGGACTTTGGGTACCATTCCCTAGCTTGATTGGGAGTGTGGACTTGGATGTCATCCTTTGGGTATCCCTTATTTACTTTTGTTTTGCATTTCCTTAAATTCATGTACCCGGACTATATTTGATTTGGATTTGTAAAACTCTTAAACTGATCCAAGTCCTTGTTGTCATATTTATAATTTCAAAAAATGGTTTGAAGATCTGGGGTGTGACAACTTGGTATCAGAGCTTTCGGTTTCGAAAACTTAGGCCTTTGGGGAGACATTTGGTCTCAATGGGTGCATTGTTTTGACTTGCATGCATATAATGTGCTTGGAGTGCTTGTGCGTATTTCACGAGGTACTAATATTTTTATAAGAATTTAATTGATGGGATCATTCTTGCAAATCTCAGTGGTGTGTCATAGGGTAATGTCGATCCTCTAGTTGACCCTTTGTCTTAATCTTGTTATTCCTGTGAGTTTGACTCAATTTGGTGATATCTCGCATGTCCTTGCCCCGTTCATGAGAATTGGATATTGGAATCTTGTATATGTGGTTGTTTCTGGTTTGTCCTTGCCTCATGTTGAGATGTGGGCTTTGATTCTGGTGTTGAAATCGATCATTGTTAATGATGAATCGTTCTTTATTCTTGTATCTGATATGCCTCCACATAGAGCTATGGGTCGTGGAAGGGGATGTAGTGGACTTCCTATCCCTGACGCTAGTATCCATGAAGTCACAGGCCAGCATGGTGACTTTCCTAAGATTGTTTCTCCTGTTGTGCCAGCTTTAGAAGGATTGGTTATTCCTAGGAAATTTATGCATGAGTTCGCTGCTGTAATGGTTAAGGATAGCCGTGGAGTGGCTTCCCCCAGAGAGGTTCAGGGTCCTGTAGGATGGATCCTTCCAAGTTCAATAGGGAAGGAGATCCACTAGCTGCAAATCATTGGTTGTTGGAAGTTAGAAAGATTCTGGATATGCTAAAAATCTAGGAGAATCAATTGAGGATTTCTTTTGCCTCATACCAGTATATTGATGAAGCTAATGAATGGTAGTCATCTATTATAGAGGCTCGTAGGGATGCATTGACGGCATCTAGGGATTTCAACCCTCAGATTATCTAGGACCCTATTGGAGCTATGTCTTTGATGGAGTTTGAAATGACCTATGAAAGCCAGTACTTCCCGGAATCATATAGGGACCAACTCCGTGAACAGTTTGTGAGTTGGATCAAGGATGTCATACCCCGTTAAATATTATATTTTGCAGACACGGTAATGTGAATAAATAGAAATTAAACTAGAATCTAAATAATTAATAGAAGACACAACTAACTAAAATATAAAAACAGATGCTACCAACTAGTCTCAATAGTAAGTCCACAGACATATACAGACGAACTGAAATATACAGATAAAATTACAACCAGAGAGTTCCCAAAAGTGAAACTTAAATATACAACAAAATTAAACAGAAGAAAAATACCCCAACTAACAAGTACTCATCCAAAGCTCCAAATCTGACACTGTAGTGGACCTCCAAGCTAACTCAGAAATCTAGATTTCTCATGCAAAACAGAATCACAGAAAAATCCAGGAGTGTGTAAGCTATAATAAACTTTGGAGATAAATAGAGACAAAACAGAATAAGGTACAACCAACATAACTCTAACAGAAAACAGTAACATATAACAAAAAGATACAGAAAGCAGAACAGATAATCAGATACAGAATTTGATAAATAGCTACAAGCAAAAAATAGATACAGAATAGATAATCAGAACAGATATAGAACAGATATAAAGTAATACAGATACAGAACAAATATAGAATAGATACAGAACAGATACAGATCACAAGTGGTTCTCCAATTAAGCTTGCCCAAAGTTACACTTTCACAGATTAATTCCAGAAATAGAATAGAAACAGAAACGGACAGACAAGAGGTGTATCCACCCCTATAGCGTGCTCCACATTACTACTAGTTTTTAATTCATGTTTTAAGTTTTCTTTTCTAGATAGCAAATCAACGGCATTTATTCATCACATAGGACTACCGGATTCCACCATTGCAAGCTCATCTACTTGACAAAAAAGAACATTTTTGTCCAACACGTCCATAATACTGGACAACACACCTACAATACATGGCCCTATTTAATCACAACTTTCCCCACTTTCTATACTTTCCACAATGTTTCCCCACTTTTTACACACTTTCCTCAATTATATAAGTTTCCACATGTTACCAAAATTCACGTTTAAATTAAGCAAATAAAACATATTATCATAAACAACACATCCCCTCCTAATCATGCACCTAACGTCCCCCAAGTTCAAGTTATAGGCCATGTGAAAGGATAATAAGAGTAATTCGCAAATAAAGAATGCAATCTTTATTATAACTACCACACTCACCGTATACCCTTAAGAGAATTTCTTTGAGTCAGATTTCGCTGGATATAAGTACTTAGATGATTCCCCTGAAACAAATTCAATTATCAATAACAAATTGGATTATGAAAATAAATGAAATGAAATGCTAAAAACATAATTTATTTCCTTTTAATTGGTTTCCCATTATCTCCCTTAAATTTTGTTTTTGACCCAAAAGCACATCTATTGAACATTTTAGGAAATCCCAACATTTCCCTAATTTCCCCTGCATTGGCTCTGAGACCGGTCTAAGCATCGGTTGCAGCACCGGTGGCACCGATGCTCAGTCCAATGCTATGGCCGGTCGATAGCCCGATCGCGAACACATTTTGGACATCATTCAGTGAAATGGGGGATCCTACCTTCTGTTCAATACGACTATTGTTCATCTTCCTCTTTGTATTACACAATGATTTATAAAATTTTCAGAGGATTAGAAATATACAGAGTCCATTGTTATCACCTTAAACTATAATTTTATATCCTCTCCAATCTATTCAACACACACAACATAGCTCCATACCCAATGCAACTTAAACATTAGAAACCACAGACACACAATATAATGGCCCCGGAAATTTAAACCATTTTTTTGAAGGATGATATTAGAGCATTTGAAATAGTCTACCAAAAGAAAGAACAATTAATCCCAACATCACCCACATGCAATATGTCAATCACAGGCAGGTGATAATAATTGAAGTTTAATACTAATTATTACAACCCATGCACTATTAACTTAAACAAAAGTGCGGAAATAAAGTGAAGAGTGCATTACAACCATAATGTCTTCAAAGATCTTCAAATAGGAAAGGAATCATCTCCAAGCTACTCCAATGGTCCTTTCCCTAAAAAATAGAGGGTTAGGCATATGCCTACTAGAGAAACCAAAACAAGATATATATGTGGATGTTGTGTGTGCATGCCAATGCACATAAATAAACATGTGATGCATGCATGGAGGACCCGAAAGGTTTTGAAAGAGTTACCAAGTTAAGAGTTATTCCCATTTCATTCAAGTTCCAAGACCAAGTATTTCCTAGAATATTTTCCAAAGGACCAAGTTTTTCTAAAACATTTCCAAAGGACCAAGTGTTTCCGAAACATTTTCCGAAGGACCAAATGTTCATGTCAAGTCCACTACCTTATCAAAATAAAGGTTTTCTAAAATATTTCCATCTTTCCTTGTCAAAATAAGGTTTACAATTACTGATTTATAAAGAGTTTAGGCTAATTCTGCACTAGTCGCTCGTCAACTAACTAATCGTGATATTCCTCGTATTACACGACTCGACAGGAGGGTCCAGTCAAACCCCTATTATGCAATGTCATGAATGTATATCGTTCAGGGATCAAAATCCCATATAAGATAGTCAACTCGAAGGATCAAAATCCAATGTCATTCACCGATTGATTTCCAAAAATCATATTTTCCCAACTTCTCAAATTAGACCCAACGACCAAAATCAATGTTTTCCAATGTTTTAAATATACCAATTTCACATTCCAAGTCTCAATTTCATAATCCCGTATCAAATTCCCCCAATCCACAATTTGCCAAAAACAAGTCAAATTAGAGTCTTTCCAAAATTTGGGGGTTTTCAAATTAAATCATAGGAATATCAAATTGACACTCTAGGGAGTCCATACAACCCAAACATCAACTCTTAGACTCGATTACAAACTCAATCAATACCTAAGAACCTCATACTTGTATCAACTAGTGGTTATTGCTCAAATTGAAAGAAAAGAGGGATAAATACGCAATCATATGTACCAACAGGTTAGGATACTCTACCTCTTAAGCAAAAAATTTTTACACCCTAGGTGAGGGTTTGCCAACACTTGCACGAACTAAGCATGTCACTAGGATGGCCTTTTCAAGCTCTCCAAGGTTAATGCTTCGGATGTTTGCCAAATCTAAACCAAAATGGCAAGAGTTTAGAGAGAAGGGAGAGAGATTTGAGAGGGGAAATGAATTAGGAGATAGAGAGAGTGTAAAGATGTGTTCTGGATGAATTTTGGTCCTTACACGCATATAGGGTTGAGTTAAATTAGAGGGAAATGACTAAAATGCCCCCATAAGGATTCCCAGAATTTTGGACACGACCCAAGATACCGATATGTCGTAAATCCCAGATACCGATATCTGGGTCCTTTGGAAGGCCTCCCACCTTTGCCTCAGAAACCGATATCTCAGAAGGGGGGCAAGATACCACAGAGCCAGATACCGGTATCTTGCGAAACCCAAGATACCGCAGTCCAAGATACCGATATCTTGGAAATCCAAGATACCGATATCTTGACTATCTTGTCCAACATCAAGAGTAAGCCTTAAAAGATTGACGAGAGTATTTTGGACCTAACTTCTTCGTCTGAGATTTTGAGATCAAGATCAATCAAAATCATTAAAAATGAATTTAATATTTCGAGAATCGATAATTAGAATGTACAAATAACGTACAGAAATTCTATAAATTTTCCAGAGTATGACAAACTGCCCTCCTTACAGAAATTTCGTCCTCGAAATTTACATCATCTAGCACACAAGACACAACAAGAGGAATGGGATAATCTTCTAAGAATCCAACAATTTTAGATATTTCCCTCGGAACCAAGATACAAACAGATTGTCCCTCAAAACTAGCTGGAATAAGGACCAATGACAAAGGTAACAATATCACAACTCGAGATCTTAACATAAACAAGCAGGGAATTTATGGTTCCGAAGAAGGTTATCAAGCCACGAATGAATCCAACAAGATGATCATACAAGGGAGAATCCGAATCTCACGCTATCATACGCACTCCCACAATCACTACTTACCCGAATAGCCAAATGAACAATGAGTTCCAGGAAAACAAGAAGGGAAGGATAACCAACTCAATCCCAATCTCAAGTCGCAACCAACAACAAGGTATCCATGACAAAGGATACGATAGGATGACGTGAACAGTCACCAAAAAGTTCCAACTAAGGAAAAAGAGAGCATATCGAAAGGAGGAAGACACCACACTTCCGCTATGTTTCACCACCTTCAATCATTCACATAGAAAGATTTCTTAACAAGGGAGGGGAGGTTTAAATACCTTGCCCCCAGCATACTACAAAGGAATCGGTACCACCCAACTATTACATAGACGTCGACAACACAAGTCGATATAACACGGACACACCAATATGATACGGACACGCCGATAGGATATAGAAAGAATGAAACAACCATGACCACCAAACATGAAACAAAGATGGAACTCAAGATCTGTTCGCCACCAAGGATAGAAATCATGAGACCGATACGCTTGAGGTCAACTATTTGACCGAACAACTGTCACTAATCCACAAATCTCCACCGGAGTCTCAAACTACTCCACAACTCTAGCATAAATACACAATGAGTGTAGAACTCCAAGACCAATTTCATACCAACCTATTTCAACCCACTAACTCAAGGAAGATAGCAATTCTTACAGACAACCAAACCCGCACACATACCTAGTGCGGTACCGGAACGACTCATGGAAATTTGTTTTGAGATGCGCTGGCCAGCCGCCTTATCAAATCAATCTTCCCTAGTCCTTCCTACACCACATGACATATACTACTTACACATCTGGTCATACCAAGCGACAGTATAGATCTAAGTCGGTGCAGTCAACCCAAGGAGACAAACATCCTACCCGAAACTCTGAACACAACTGCACAAGGTGAACGACACTTCACCTCACCAATCATTCCATAATACCAGCACTCACCAGCCTATATACCGACAATACCACCAGCTCTTGCAAGCATGACATCAAGAAAAGATAGTCTCCCTAAACCAGAGGTGTTCGAACACCCGAGGAGCAAGGCCATAAGAGTGAAGACGGTAAATTCAATTCACAAAATGATTTCGCAAGAAAGAATGCATACGAGGAATCAATGCACATAAATGAAACAAGAGTATGATTGGAAGATTTGGGGAAATCCACAGAATCCCACTATCTTTTCCAAGGAAAATAGAATGGCATGGACACACAAGAGTAGGTAGATCGCACTACAATAGACGGACGGCACACCATTGCCACCCAATGCTACAAAATCCATCACTTCACGAATCATTAATAAGGATACGATGGAAGATAAGAAAGACATCCAGATCTTAGTAAGAATAAGTCAAGGATCTTTCAAAGCAACGGGCTCCTCCCATTGTTTCCAACCAATACCAGTTAGGACAAGGCACGAGCATGCAATAGAAGCCACCATTCACTCATATAAGTTTGCAAGGATGGAAGAGGCAAGAACGACTAAGTGATGGATTCCATCCACCAACCCAAAATACCTATGAATAGGACATGGCAAGCATACTAAGAATAGCATGCAACCAAGGGCACCACATGATCAAAACAATCAAGAATAGGTGTGAATACACCACTCTACCGAGAAGCGCACCCATACAACCAGATGCCAAAGCTAAGGAGTAACCACAACTCCAAATAAAAATCACGACTACCGACTCAAGGTTCATATCACACCTCTTCCTCGAACAATCTTCTAACAGACTACCATGCACACCAATGTGCCAATACCCCAACATCCTTGGACATAATACTCACTCTTAATGGCCAACTCAGCTAAACCTCTATCACTCAAAACAAGAATGAACCAAACAGAATCCATACTCTGGGTCAACCATTCCAAAATGTTGCTTGCACACAAATCTTTAAATCACCGAGTGAAATCAGCCTTACCTTCTTCACAACCTCAAGTCATCACCAACATAGGGATGATCCACAAGGTCTATCCTAAAAGGTCAACAAAGATTCCTCATGTCTCATCATCAATTTAGGCGCCTCAAGAGAGTACACGATCATCGTCCTAACTCATCATTAAAGTTCTAGCAAACCTCATCACATCTAATTACAAAGAGTCATCCAAACACCCATGATGACCTAAGCTCCACAACCAAAGAAAATGGAAACCATGGCCCACTTCCACAACCCAAATGGCACACTTTCCAAGAAGACATAACACCAACTAATCACTAAGGTGGGTTATACACAAGTCTAAGCCCACAAATCATCCAATACGACTCAATCCACACTATACCACATTATCACTTATACTTTCACTATGCTAACTCTAATCGCCTCAAATTTCTAACTCGGCTTTTTCTCATCTTCAATGTACAACTCAAACCATAACAGAAACACCTAAACTTCTTTCATCAGCCTCACTCCACCAAGAAATATCTAACATCACCAGGTACTACATCTATCATCATTTCCAAGCATCTAGAACATTCATCACTCACTTCGACCAAGTCCTCACATAATTCCTCAATCCCAAATAATTTGACTAAGAGGGTAAGCCATAGAGGCTTGTCAAACTTTCCTTATCTATGGCTCTTTCGTTAATGTTTTGATTGATTTTGGAGCATCGCATTCTTTTCTTGCTGCATCATTCGCATCCATGTTGGGTTTGAAGTTGGGGGTGTTGAACCCACCTATGATGGTAGAGACCCCTGTTGGTGGTTGAGTCCTGTTGGACCGTGTTGTTCGTGGTTGCCACCTCACTATTGAGGATAGGCTATTCATCTATGATTTCAAAGTGTTGGCTATGTCTGGTTTTGATCTCATTCTGGGCATGGATTTGTTGTTCATCTCTGATACCACTATTGATTGTCACCGTCGGCGTGTTAAGATCCTAGTTCCGGAAGGAGACTTCTTCTACTTCTATAAAGAATGTTGTGAACCCTTAAAGTCCAGTCGGTATGATCCAAAGAAGCAAAGGTTTCTCCATTGCCAATTGGCTAATTTGCATTTGGATGATGGTGTCTCCCGTCCTTTGGAGTTACCTCCAGTTATTTCTGAGTTCCCAGATGTCTATCCAGAAGAATTGCCTAGATTGCCTCCCAAAAGGGAAGTGCAATTTTATATTGATCTATTGCAAGGGACCTACCCCATTTCTGTCCCTCCCTATCAGTTTGCACCTACTGAATTGAAAGAGTTGAAGGTGCAGTTGCAAGAATTGATGGATTTGGGTTTCATTCGTCCTAATTCGTCACCTTGGGGAGCTCTTACTCTATTTGTCAATAGTAAAGATGGATCTTTGCATCTTTGTATTGATTATCGAAAGCTTAATCGTTTGATTATGAAGAACAGGTATCCCATGCCAAAGATAAATGATCTATTTGATCAACTCCGAGGCTCTGTATGATTTTCCAAGATTGACTTATGATCGGGATACCATCAGTTGCTTGTTCGTGCTGAGGATGTCTCTAAGAATGCCTTTCAGACTAGGTATAGTCACTATGAGTTCGTTGTCATACCATTTGGTATGACTAATGCCCCTGCTACCTTTATGGATCTTAAAAATTGGATCTTCCGTTCATATTTGGATAACTTCGTTGTGGTGTTCATTGATGATGTGCTTGTCTATTCTACTTATGAAGAGGAGCACCAGATCCATCTCCGTATTGTCCTTGAGATCCTCCGTAAGCATCAATTGTATGCGGAACTTAGAAGGTGCGATTTTGGCTTCCCGAAGTGAAGTTCTTGGGTCATGTTGTTTATAGTGGTGGTGTATCTGTGGACCCTGGTAAGATTGAGGTTGTGATTTCTTGGCCACGTCCTACCAATGTATTCTAGATTCAGAGTTTCTTCGGTCTTACCGGTTATTATCGGCGACTTGTTTTGGATTTCTATCATTTGGCTTCTCCCCTTGCTCGATTAACCCAAAAGGGTATCCATTTCGAATGGAATGACACTTGTAAGACTGTATCTGAGGAATTGAATAGAAGACTCACTTTTGCACCTATTCTCAATATTTCGGAGCGGGGTGCTAGCTATTATGTTTTTTGTAATGAATCTCACGATGGTCTGGGTTTTGTCCTTATACAAGCCAACCGGGTGGTAGAATATGGTTCTAGACAATTGAAGGACCACGAATGTAATTACCCAACCCATGATCTTGAGTTGGATGCTATCATTTTTGCTCTCAAGAGTTGGAGACATTATTTGTATGGTGAAAGGTTTGAGGTATTCTCAGATCACAAAAGCCTCAAATATCTCTTCACTGATAAAGATCTTAACTTACGCCAACAAAGGTGGATAGAACACTTAAAAGATTACGACTTTGACTTGCAGTATCATTTGAGGAAGGCCAATGTTGTCGCGGACATGGTGAGTAGGAAGTCTTCTCATTTGGCCAGCTTGGCCATTCATGACTGGAAGTTAGTTGGTGACCTTCAGCCATTTCTTGTTCATTCTGAGGAGGTTAGCCCTCAGACTACCTTATGCCACATAATCATCCATTCTGCTTTGTATCAAGAAGTCATTGAGACACAAGATGGCAATGAGGATGATGCTTCCTATTGTTCCAAGTTCATTGCTGGTGAGGCTACTTCTGGATGGATGACCTATTCTGATATGAGAATTCGTTATCATGGTCAATTGTTCATCCCCGTCTCTTGTAGAGAGGCAATACTCCTTGAGTTTCATCATTCTCCTTTCACCGTTCATCCTGGTGGTACAAAAATGTACCATGACCTTCGTCGTCATTTTTGGTGGCCAGGAATGAAATGGGATGTTGCCACATTTGTGGCAAGGTGTCTTACTTGTCAGCAAGTTAAGGCCGAGTACTAGAGACCTGTTAGATTGCTTCAACCTTTGTTTTTGCCTGAATGGAAGTGGGAGCATGTGACCACTAATTTTGTGACCAGTTTGTCGAGAGCACCTGGTGGATTTGATCCTATTTGGGTTGTTGTAGACCGCCTCACGAAGTTTGCACATTTCTTGCCTATTCGTATTTCTCAGTCCTTGGACTCTTTGAGCAAGTTGTACGTTCGTGAAATTATTCATCTGCACACTGCCCCTTCTTCTATTGTTTCTGATCATGATCCTCATTTCACTTCCAGATTTTGGCATAGCTTGCAGACTTCCATGGGTACAAAGCTTGTATTTGTCACTACTTTCCATCCTCAAATTGATGGTCAGCCCGAGCATACCATTCAGATTTTGGAGGATATGCTTCGTGCTTGTGATCTTGATTATGGTGGTAGTTGGACTGATCATCTTGGTTTGGTGGATTTCATATACAACAACAGTTACCAAGCGAGTATCGGCATGGTACCTTTTGAGGCTCTATATGGTCATCCGTGTATGTCACACTCCGGAAATTTTAATTAATTTCCATCGTTTGATAAATCGAAAATCCTAAATCGCATTTGAAATTTATCGATTTGATCCGTTCTTTAAATCTGAAATCTTTATTCATGGAAGTCATAGATAATTTGATTACGATTCCAACGCAACTTGAATCGTCTCAATCGGAGTCTGGACGAAGAAGTTAGGGTCAAAATACTCTCGGAAAATCAATATTTTCAATTCAGTGAAATTTTACTCTTGGCGACCGGTACACCAAATTGCGTGTACCGGTCGAGCTTAATCAGTGGGCACCTCTGTGAGGTCCCGACCGTACACCACATTACTTGTACCGGTCGTGAAGGCTAAAAATGTTGTGCGAGAAGGATTAATGAGGGGCAGCTTGGTACTTTCACCAGGGGTCCTATATAACCCATTTGTCCGAAAATTTGGGTCATCCTCACCATTTGGAATCCTAATTCCCTCTCTCTACCTCCCTCTCTCAACTCCCTCTATCTTCTCTCTTCCATCTCTCTCAATCCATTGAGAATCGGCCAAAATGCAAAGTTCTAACGACGTTCCTCTCGTCGTCCTCTCCGTGGTGATGGGCACGGATCGTTCCCGATCGGTAAGTCTCTCTCCCTCTCTAAAACCCTAGGTTTTTATTGGTTTCTCGGCTAAGGTTTTGGTATCCTCTAACGTTGTAGATCATCGCGACAGCTTCCCGTTAGTGAGCTTGGTTCACTCCGGCCATGGAGGTTTTCCGGCGAAGTTTTCCGGAGAGGTCTTCCGGCGAGTGTCACCGGAGCTCCGATT
>NMUG010005709.1:0-12978 GCA_002855965.1 Monotropa hypopitys | reverse complement strand
ACTCCATGTAGGCTTTGAAGGGGAGACAGACTGTTGTGTAGTGGCCTTTCTCCCTATGGTAGGTGCAATATGCCTTTCCATTGGGATGCCCGCCCCCGATCTTGTGGTCCGGCTCCCTGAAGAAGGGCTCATCCCTGATCTGCCGGAGGACAATGTAGATTGGCTCCGTGAAGATAGTTGTTTCCGCCACATAGTCCTCTGGTTTTGGCGCTTTTCTTTCTCCCTTCTTCTCAACATTGACCTACCTCCGGTTGTGCTGGGCGGGGGCATGCTTGGCTTGAGGGGGCCGGACGGAGGCACGCTCGGCCAGGAGATCCTCCAGCTGACAGAATTTGTCTATCATTTGTATGAGGTCGTCCGTGTTCTCCGCAAGATGGAGCATAAGCTCTCGGAGCATGGGACTCTAAGACTTTAAGCCCAACTTGAAGGAGGAGGTGGCGATCTCCTGGTCGCAGTTCTGGATGTCGTTGTAGAGCTCCCAGTAACGGTCGGTATATTGCCGGAGCGTCTCATCCGGATGCTTTCTGAGGTTGATTAGGGAGTCAACCTCTTTCTTCAGTCTGCCGCTGGTGACGAAGCGAGCTAGGAAGGCTCGCTCTAGATCCCTGAAGCTCCGGACAGACTGTAGTGGGAGCTTGTTGAACCATAGTGATCCCTGGGTGCCAAGACTCGTTGGAAAGACCTTGTACAGAACGACATCACTCGAGGAGTAGAGTGCCATGATCTGACGGAAGTAGATGAGATGTGTATATGTGCCAGTCTTCGGATCGTACCTTGGGAACTTCGGCAGACTGATGCCGGAAGGGAGGGTAGCCGAATCAATAGCTCGGGAAAAGGGGAGAGACTGAGCTGCTCCAGACGAGCATCAACAGCATGAAAGGCCTGCCCAACGGGGCGGTCGGCATGGTGGTCCCTTCGGTGGCACCGATGCTCCCTTCTGTCGTCGTCTGAGGCCAGAGAGCGATGATGGTGCCTCTCCTCCCCCCTGTGATGGTGGTGGGGCCTCACCCTTGGATGGCCAGGCTCCTCCGGCGGTTGGACCTCAACGAAATCCCCCCGTAAATGTACAGTGGGACAGATGATGTCCCTAAGGACCGTCCACTGGAGAGGAATTCGCGACGTCTGGGGCGCCGACCGTCATCCTCCACTGACTGAGACGTCCGACAGACCTGGCTCTCGGCATCTTCTTTCCTTTGCGCTCTCGGTCTTCTCTCGAACGGTGCCTGTGCGGCCTCTGTTCTGAAGACCGTGAGACTGAATCCGCTGCATTGGCCACTTTGGCCACCTGGTCTTTCAGATAGGCAATCTCTGCGTCATTCTTTTTTAGCATCCGGTCCATGGCCGCTGCATAGGCCGAACCGAGCTCCGACATCAGCCCGGAGGGGGAGGCAAAGAGCCCCAGAGAGACGTGCTGCTGAGGCTGAGGGGGTATGAGGGGAAGGGTAACATCTGGGTTTGCTGGTGTGGTATTTCCGTCTTCCACGGAGGGAGGTTTGGGGGAGTCTGGAGTGAGGACAGATGTTAGGTTGCCACCAAGGTTGGGGTTTGCTATCCCCAGCGGAGTCACCAATTGTGGTGGATGGTTTCCTACTAGAACATTTTCGACGGTTGGTCCTTCGGGTCGCTGGTCGTCGGCTGGAGGTCCGGAAACTTACGTGGGTCCTTGCAAAGAGAAATGGGGTCCTCCTGCTTGGCTCCTGCAAAAAAAGGGTTAGTGCCCGATGGTCGGTCGTGACCAACGGGGCCTCCGATGCTTAAGTTAGTCTCTTTCTTTAAGTGGAAAAGACAAAAGATAGCGAGGTGAGGCCGGACGATAATTGTCGGGGATCAAATCCCGTGAATAGTACCTTTTAGGGGGTATTTATAGGGAAAGGTTGGCTTGGGTCTCAAGATTGACGCGCGAACCGCGCGTCGTGGGCTCCCCGTGTGATGCTGTGCCCGAATGGTGCACACGGTGGGCCAAATGGACCGGTGCTTTCGGTGTGCCGGGTTGGTCGTACGGATGGGGGATCCGCGAGTAGGCGCTTGAGGCGCTCCGTGCTGGGGTATTGCCGGAGGGTGGACCCTCCGCTAGAGAGCCGGTCGGCCGAGAGCCGTATCCTTGCCACATGGATAACACTGATGCTCTACCGACCTACGTGGTAGCCGGATGTTAGTGGTCGTTTGTCCGACAATCCTCAGGTTGCTTCCTTTGGAATGTATGTGATGTTATGCCGAAAGGTATTCACCGAAGGTACGTAATTCCGACGGGTCGGGGTGCCAGAGGACTCTCAGGGCCCGAGAGAGCATCCGACTCATTGTGACGGATCCGGTCCCTTAAAGCCTAGGTCCGGCCACCACAATGCTCATGCTGACACTGTTGCTTTTGTTCCACCGACATCAATACATTTGAAGGAAGAAATTGAAGATGTGGTTGATCATCAAATTGTTTCAACTCAACATGGAGGATATCAGAAGTATCTCATTAAGTGAAAGGGGTGTCCAATTTTTTATTGTACCTGGATTACCGATGAACAGTTCCAACGCCTTGATCCTGGCCTCTATGACAAGTTCCATGCTTTTAACTCATTGGGGTCAAGCTCTTTCAAGCCGGAGAGAGTCGATGGAAATTGGCAGCGTCCATTAAAAATCTATAAACAACGTGGACTGGATGGTTCTAAGACCGAAGCCTTAATTTGACACATGTTGGATGACATAGGGCTCACTTGGGATATTGATTAGACATGGGTTGGATTATTTAGTGTTGTGTCTTTTCAAGTTACATTTCACCGCAGTTTTATCCAATGTACGCATATAGGATGTAGCAATAGTTATGCATCTTATCTAGTCTAGGGAATGGGCATGGGAATAGTCGTTGATCTTATCTACTCATCTAGGGCATGAGAAAGGGATTAGTATTAAACACATTTTATGGAGTCTATATATTGATGTAATGTCAAGAGTTTAAAGTATGAATGAGATTATAAAATTTCTAGCTTTCAAACTTACAAATATTGTGTGATGCAATCCTATTCTTTGGTGTGATGATTTCTAGGTGTGATGCCTAGTTTATCTCGTTTTCCTGTTGTTCACAAGCACGATTTATAGCCCTAAAAACGGTCCCATTTCATTTTTCCCCATCACTCTATCATTTCAGTTCTGTCCTCCATCAGTGATCTACAAAACATACTCCTGTGGCACCACGATTTAGGGCATGTTGTATACCCATTCACTCCTGGAAATTCCACTTAACATAGTTTTGAACCCCACAAGTTAGAATTATGTGGCTTATGCCGTTCAAAGGAATTTCTGCATAACTACAGGCTGAGAGTGACCTGTTTTTGTTCGAACAGGAAAAACAAAATACCCGCTTACTTCTTTCATTCATTAATGTGAGTAAATATACAGTCAAGACAAAAGAAAATAAATACATAAGCACCCTTTTAGTTCCTAACTATTTACACAACTTAACACTCCCCCTCAAGTTGGTGCGAAGATATCTATCAAGTCCAACTTGAATACAATAGGATGAAAACTCTTGTTGCTAAGTCCTTTCGTGAAAATATCAGCAATTTGATCTTTAGATCTCACAAATGACATACATATTGAACCCGTGCTCAGCTTTTCTTTGATAAAATGTCTGTCAACCTCTACATGCTTTGTTCTGTCGTGTTGTACAGGATTATGAGCGATATTTATAGCGGCTTTGTTATCGCAGTAGAGTTTCATAGGACCATTGTTAAAAATTCCAAGATCACATAATAGAGTTTGGAGCCACAAGAGCTCACAGACGACACGAGCCATAGCTCTGTATTCAGCCTCGGCGCTAGATCTGGCAACCACTGATTGTTTCTTTCTTTGCCAGGAGATCAAATTTCCTCCAAGAAATGTGCAATATCCAGAGGTAGAGCGTCTATCATCCACTGAACCAACCCATTTAGCATCAGTAAATGCCTCCAATTGCAAGTGACTGTTATTAGAGAACACGATTCCTTTGCCTGGAGTTGATTTGAGATACCTCAAAATGCGATAAACTGCATCCAGGTGTGAAGATCGAGGATCATGCATAAACTCACTGACAATACCCACTGCATAACTGACATCTGGTCGAGTGTGAGCTAAGTATATCAGTCGACCTACCAGTCGCTGATATCTCTCCTTATCAGTGCGCTCCCCTGAGTTTCTACTAAGTTGATGATTGGCCTCAATAGGAGAATCAGCAGGTCTACAACCCAACATACCTGTTTCTTCCAATAGATCAAGAATATACTTTCGTTTGGAGATAAAAATACATCTATCAGACCTTGCCACCTCCATTCCAAGAAAGTATCTTAGTGATCCTAAATCTTTAATCTCGAATTCCCGAGCCAGACTAGACTTGAGATTAAGAATCTCGTCCACATCGTTGCCTGTCATTATAATATCATCAATATAAACAACGAGGATGACAATTTTACCAGCACTTTTCCTAATGAACATAGTGTGATCTGCATGACTCTGTTTGTATCCAAATCTCAACATGGCTTTCGAAAACCTGTCGAACCAAGCTCTAGGTGACTGCTTCAACCCGTAAAGAGCCTTTTTCAATTTACACACTCTTCCCCCAGTCTGAGATGAAGAAAAACCTGGTGGGATAGCCATATACACTCCCTCCTCTAGTTCACCATGAAGGAATGCATTCTTTACATCAAACTGTTGGAGATGCCAATTTAAATTAGCAGCACAAGAAAGTAGAGCTCGAACAAAGTTCATCTTCGCTACTAGAGCAAACGTCTCCTCGTAGTCAATACCATAAGTTTGAGTAAAACCCTTGGCAACAAGTCTCGCCTTGTATCGTTCAACAGTACCATCAACATTCTGCTTGACAGTGAAGACCCATTTGCATCCCACTGGTTTCTTCCCTTATGGAAGAGATACTAACTCCCACGTGTCATTCTTTTTCAAGGCCGTCATCTCCTCTACCATAGCCCCTTTCCACTTAGGTATCATGAATGTATCCTGCCAATTCTGTGGAATAGATATAGAAGAAAGAGACGAAACAAATACATGGTATGAAGAAGATAAACGATCATAAGAGACAACTTGAGAGATTGGATGTTGGGTACACAATCGAGCTGGCACTTTATGTGTTGAGCACTTATGTTTTGCAAGCTCACAAGCGTTACAAAGGAATTGACTCCGAGAGCATTGTTTGACCAAATCAGGGAACAATCTTTCTAAGATTTCAAAAGATAGATGACCCAATCTACGATTCCACTGATGTAATAGAGGAAGAACAGTTCTCGCATTTGTTGCAAAGGCTTGACCACATGACAAAGGTGAACAAGCAGTTTCAGGTGCAGATTCTAAAAAATAAAGGCCCCTGTGAGCTTTACCACTGCCAATTATTCTTCAAGTATTCAGTTCTTTAAGTACACAATGTGTAGGGAAAAAGGTCACAGAACAATTTAAGGATTGAGTAAGACTACTAACAGATAAAAGATTAGTAGAAAAATTGGGAACATGAAGAACTGAAGAAAGAGAGATGGTTGGAGAATAATGAATGGAACCTTTCCCAGAGATAGAGGAGAGAGACCCATCTGCGACTCTAACCTTATCTTGACTAGAAATGTAGAATACGAGTCAAAAAAGGAAGAACATCCTGTCATATGATCTGTAGCACCAGAATCAATTATCCAAGGAAGAGATGCAGAAGCAGAGGATGCACTAGCTGATATACCCGTAGTAGCAGAAGCCATGATATTTGGAGTATCAAGTCTAGCCATAAGACGTCTGAGAGTTTGCAACTCCCCCTGAGAAAGAGGACCAGTAAAGGAAACATCTGTCCTTGAAGAGTCCATACCAACCACGGATCACCCAATCGACAATAACAAGGCCAAAGCTGAACGATCCGAACGATAAAACCCAGAATCCAAGTACCCAATAAATAAAACCGCAATCCTCAATCAAATAATAATAATCAGTCACATCCCAAATGCAATGCACGGATAGGTGGGTTTGTTAGTTTTTTTGACATAGCCACAGAACGGTCGTGAGTTCCGCCGAGGATATCAGATACTACCAACGGACGATGCTGACTCAATATGCATGAGCAATGCAAGAGAAAACATAAACTGTAGTCGGACCAGTCTTACCGGAGATCAGCACATGCATCAGACAACTCAAACGCTGATACAGAATGAAAAATCAATCTAGATCTGAAAACACAATAAATCACCAGACATCCACGGAGGCTCGCCAGAGACTGGCGAGTAAGGCCGGAACAGAACCGCAACAGCGGTAGAGAAGACCAGGCGACAAACGCCGGAGATGGCGACGGCAAACAGCAACAAAGGCGAGGTCCGGCGACTGCAGCGGCGACAAGGACGAGTTCCGGCGAAATGGCCAGTCGGCTTCGGTGGAAAAGTCGCGCACACAAGTCGCGTGAGACAATGGACGGCAAGGTGATAGAAAAGTCTGGCGGCTAGGGTTTTGAGCGTCGAAGATTACCAGTGCCACGGAGAGGAGAAATATTAAGCATCCCAAAATTTACGTGACGGGCGTATTTCTAAAACCTTTTTGATGGAATATACCCAGATGGATAAAATCAGAAGTGAATCCAAAATGAACGCTTCCCAACAAGAGTAAAGCAGTTACATATTCTGATTCTTAGAAGGAGAGCGAGAAAGCTGCACCCAAATCGAAGAAAGGGAACGACCAGGTGCGAACGACCAGAGAGAGAAGCGACCAGACGCGAGCGATGCAAACGCGACCAGAAATGAGCTCAATTAGGCGGGAGGGCTGCGAGATGCAAGCGGACGACAACAACGACGGAGCCAGCAGCGATGGTCGGAGAAAAAAACGGGGTGGCGGCTAGGGTTTGCAGAGTAGCTCTGATACCATGTTTGAACGGGACAAACAAAATACCCGCTTACTTCTTTCATTCATTAATGCGAGTAAATATACAGTCAAGACAAAATAAAATAAATACATAAGCATCCCTTTAGTTCCTAACTATTTACACAACTTAACAGTTTTACTTGTCTCTAATTTTTTTCACATTTCAGGGTTTTCTTGTTATTTGCTTTGGCATTTCTTGGCGTCCTCTACCCGTACAGTCATGGAGCTTTATGTACTTCTCTTGTGGTGATTTATACTCTTACATCTACAATTTGTGGATACAGTTCTGCTTCTTTTTACAATCAGTTTGCTGAAACCGGATGGGTATATCTTTAAATAGTTTATTACTCTGCTTAATAGTCTTCATGTCCTTCCATTTGTTAACTTTATTACTGATGGCATCAGTTTTAATTCTTCCAGGAAAGAAATATTCTTCTAGCTGGGGTTCTCTACCTTGGTCCACTACTTTTGATACTGTCTATGCTTAACACCATCGCAATATTTTATGGAGCTACATCAGCACTTCCACTTAGCACTATACTAGCTATATTATTTCTACTTATGGTCGTTAACATTCCACTGCTCGTCATTGGTGGAGTAATTGGGCACCGACTTAGTTCCAAAATTGAAGCACCTTCTGCAACCCAGAGATTCCCACGTGATATTCCACTGTCAGCTTCGTACAGCAAAACACCTGGTGAAATGTTTGTTGGGGGTCTTTTATCTTTTAGTGCAATTGTCCTTGAGTTACACAATACTTATGCGAGCATATGGGGCTACAAGATCTACACCCTTCCCAGTATTCTTTTTGTATCGTTCACCCTTCTCGTCATACTTGTTGCAATGGTGAGTGTTGGTTTGATATATATTCAGCTGACTGTGGAAGACCATGAGTGGTGGTGGAGGTATGTTCTCCAGCTAAGAACTCACAGCATACATAGATTTTTGTATATATATATATATATATCATGTATATATGCTGATAGGAAACCAGCGTCCGAACATAAAAAGCATATTACTAGAAGGCACTTTTTAAACCATGGGACACTTTTAGGGCCCGTTTGGTAACGTTTATGTTTATTGTTTTTCGTTTATGTTTTCATTTTTTTAAAAACAATAATAAAAACGTGTTTGATAATTTATTTTTGTTTTTTGTTTTTATAAACGATTTTAAAATTTCAAGAAATTATACAAACAAAAAAAAACTTTATTTTTTATGTTTTTATGTTTTTATTTTTATCGTTTTATTGCTCTCTTTCATATACCAGCATGCACACATACGTATATACATTCATACATCAGAACACACATACACACATACAAATACCATGACACATATCAAGATACACATCAGTACACATCAACACATACATACATACACACATTAAAAAACACACTCACACACACACATTAGCAAGACACACACACACACCAGCAAGACACACATCAGCACACACATACACCAAAATACACATCAACACATAAATACATACATTAACACACATATACACACATCAGCACATACACATACGCACATCAAGACAAACATCAGCATATACACACATCAGCACATACACACACATTGAGACAGACATATACACATATACACACACATATACACATACATACACACACACCAAGACACACGTCAACACATATATACACATGAGCACACGTACACACATATATCAACACACACAAAAGCACATGCACATACACCAAGACAAACACCAACATACACACACACGCGCACACATACCAAAACACACATCAACACACATACATATTCACATCAATACACATGCACACACACATATACCCACACACACCATCATACAAACCAAGACACACATCAGCACCCCCCCAAAACACACGCATACGTGCACGTGTGTGCACATGTGTGTGATTTGAGGTGTGTTGAGCAGTGTGTATGTGTATTTTAGGATGTGTGTGTGCATGATGATATGTGTCTTGATGCATTTGTGTATGTATTTTTGTGTGTGCATGTATTTTTGTGTGTGTGTATGTTATTGGTTTATTAGTGTTTATTCTAATGAAATGAAAATAATGATAAAAACAAAAATAATATTACTAAACATGTTTTATGTTGTTTTTTATTGTCTTTGTTTACATTTAAAAAACATGATTCTGTTTTTAGTTTTTAAAAACGTCACCAAACAGGCTCTTAGTGTTGCTTCCTAGATTTGGTACTTCGGTAACCCCAACCAAACACATGTATCATTGTTTACCACCAGACGACTGGCTACATGGTCAGCATAGGTAAGTTGGTAGCATTTCCTGCTTCAACTTTCCCTTTTGCTGCATCCAGTGCTTGATTTTGCTCTACTTTAAGGCTTATAATGTTGGAAAATTTATATTGATCATTACTACCAGATCTTACTCAATTATCTTTCAGAACTTAATTTCCAATTTGATTACCATGCCTTACAAATATTTGGAAGTGTCACTGCCTATGCAGGGGAAATTCATTCATTTCCTTTTTGTGTGTGTCCTTGCATCAGCTTATCAATTACTTGTCTCTTTGATGCAGATCAATTTTTCGTGGGGGTTCCATTGCCATATTCATGTTCGGATACTCCGTTTGGTTTTATGCCAAGTCAAATATGAGTGGTTTTTTGCAGGTATCCTTCTTTTTCGGGTACAATGCTTGCATTTGCTATGGAATTTTCTTAATGTTTGGTACAATCAGTTTCCGTGCTTCCTTGCTGTTTGTTCGCTACATATATCGTTCTGTTAAGAATGAATGAAGTTGCTTTTGCATTTTGGGCAACAAACTTTTTTTCTTTGTGCTTCTACCAACACAATGCTCTGAAAGTGCCATCGCTCTTGGGCTTCTTGGATCATTGATTTACACAAGAAATCTTGAAATGAAAACAGGTAAAGGAAAATGTAACTAACATGTTAATGAAGGGTCCGTTTATGTTTATTGTTTTTCGTTTTCGTTTTCATTTTTATAAAAACATTACTAAAAATATGTTTGATAATTTATTTGTTTTTCGTTTTTTATAAACGATTTTAAAATTTCAAGAAATTATACAAACACAAAAAAGTTGTTTATGTTTTCATTTTTTATTTTTATCGCTTCATTGCTCTTTTTCATACACCAGTATGCACACATACGCACATACATATATACACATACAAACATCAAGACACATACCAAGCTATACATCAGTACACATCAACACATACATATACACCAAAATACACACACTCACACACATCCACACATTAGCAAGACACACACACACATAAACACATCAGCAAGATACACATAAGCACACACATACCAAGACACACATATACACACATCAGCACACACACATCAGCACATACACATCAGCACACCCACACACCAAGACACACATCGACACACACACACATACCAAGACACACACACATACCAAGACACACACACACATACATCAACACACCCACATATACATCAACACACAAACACCAAGACACACATCAACACACATCAACACATACACACATCGACACATACATACACACCAAGATATATATCAACACACACATACATATCAACACACATACACACAACGACACATACACACATCAATACACATATACACACATCAACACACATACACACAATGACACATACACCACACATCAACAAGACACACACATCAACACACACATATATATACACAAATCAAGACACATTAGCACACACACACACGTGCACGTGTGTGTGATTTGAGGTGTGTGTGTTTTGAGTGGTGTGTGTGTGTTTTGGGGTGTATGTATATGTGTGTGCATGCGTGTTAATGTATGTTTTGGGGTGTGTATGTGTGCGAGTGTGCACTGATGTGTGTGTGTGTGTTTTGAGGTATGTGTATGTATGTGTGTTTTGGGGCGTGCGTGCATGTTGATGTGTTTTGGTGCATGTGTGTATTTTTGTGTCTGTATGTGTGTATGTATGTGTGTGCGTGCATTTTAGTGTGTGTGTATATTATTGGTTTATCGGTGTTTATTCTAATGAAATGAAAATGATGATAAAAACAAAAATAATATTACCACACATGTTTTATGTTGTTTTTGTTTTTTACTGTTTCTAAAAATATATTATCAAACACGTTTTTATTTTTTTGTTTACATTTAAAAAACATGATTCTATTTTTAGTTTTTAATAAACAAAAAACAATAAACATAAACGTTATCAAATGGGCCAGAAGTGAAGAAGCTTAAGTTTTGTCTTTAATTTTCCTATCGTTTGGCTTTCCCACGAAAGTTCCTCTTCAAATCCATGACCCAAATGTATAAGTTTGTAGGATCTTGTTAACTTAAGAGAGAAATAGAAAGATCCGAAAAAGCTACTGCGTCTAATGTTGTACTGTTTTCCTGAATGTGGAAAGCTGGATTCAAGACAAAGCAGACGTTTGCTGTTGACCCAGTCTGGGTCATTCTATGTTCATTGAGTTTTTCGGCAACCATAGGCTGAGATTCGTTTTTGTGCTAACACTTCGGAAGGAGATTGTGAGCAAATAAATTTTGCTAACGTTTTACAAAAGTATCAACTCTAAGAGAAGTAGCCCAGGTGTCCAATGAGCTGTGTCGTGCTGGCTCAACCCATTTATTACCGTGTCTACCGTGTCTGAGTCGTGCCTGAGCCGGTCCATTTAATAAAAGTGTCGTGCTGTGCTTTTTTCAAACTATCATCGACACGACCAAGGCCCACCACAATTCATGATGTGCCATGGCGTGCCCGTACTCGGCCCATACAATAAATGTAAGGGTGCTGATTCTGTCACAAACATTTTTGATTCTGTTCAATTCCTATATGTTATTGATATTGCCACAAACATTTTTGTGGGCAAAATCAAAAATATTTGTGGCAGAATCACTTGCCTAAATGTAATTAAATCAATATAACTAAAATTAAATATTTTAATTTAAAAAATATAATTTTATTGAAAAATATGTACAAAAAAATCAACCATCGTATGATATTTTGACTCGCAATTCATTCGAGTCACTATTTATATCTAAGTTTGAAAAATATTTTGTAATATCATCTACCTTTGAGTTTTAAAATTCAAAATGTGGATCTTTCTAATTCTATAAGCACACGAGGCAATCTAAATTTTTTTGAGTTACTTTATTTCTCATCTCATCCAACACTTGATTACGTGCATTAAAAGAAGATTCTTATGGAACTGAAAACATAAAAGGTGTTCGTAGATCATATGCCATAGTAGAAAGTACAAGAAATATCATTTTATGTGTTCTCTACAAATTTATGACAGTTGCAGTATTTTTGAAAATAAATAAAAAATTATGTTTGTGTTGTACTCCGTGCCATGCTTGTGTAGTGTCGTGTCCATGTTTTGCTTCATGCATAATTGTGCCTGTGTCGTGTCGTGCATAGGGCTACATATATTTTTTATGTTTAGTGTGGGGTCCTGAATTCTGTGGTTCATCCGATCGTATCTGTTTCGGAATGAGTTTTTGAAGATTGTGCAATGGAAGAATTCTTTGGAATTGCTGGTGAGAAGACTACTTGTTCGCCTTTGCACACTAAGACAACAATGAATGCTTGACCAGTCGGCAACAACCAGAAAGGGTTACCGATGTTTAAGTCAGAACATGCTTTAGAGAGAAAAAGTAAATGCACAGTGTAACATTCCAAACCAATAAACTCAAATAAAATGCGGAAATAATTTTTTTTTCTTTATCCCAAAACAATTAACGATTTACAAGATATATTAGGTACAACTCCAAACACCAAGATATGAAGCAAATAAAGGAACGATGCCTCAAGTAACAAATTTCAACTTTAACTCTCAGGTTCCAAGTCAAACTCCCACAATAGGATTAATCACTAACCACTCTAACTAAACAAAACATGGATCGGTTCCACAATAGAAATAATAACTGAATAGAAAGACTACTATCTCAAGTGTGTGACTCCATTCATGAGCAAAATCCTGCCAAGCAATGAACTCCTCCCAATGCCTCGTAGCGGACCACTAAATCTGTTACCTGATTTCCAAGCAAACACAAGGAAATAAGAGTGTGAACATATATATTTTAACTTCTAGTTACAAGGCAAGTATGAAATTCAAAACACAC